>CAJVPZ010001848.1:0-13577 GCA_910592135.1 Racocetra fulgida | reverse complement strand
ACCTGTATGATCAGAGTTTATTTTAAATATTGAAGTTGTAGAGAGAGAAGTCTGATGAGATAGAAAATAGTTATTAGAAGAAAAGTGTATTTGGTTTAGAGAAAAAGAACTTAAAGAGAAGGATAGAGAGATAAGAGAAGTTGTATTAACAAAGGAATTAGTTATTAAATTGTTATATTCAGAGCTTATTTTAGGAAGGTTTATTATATTCAAAGTAGACTGTATTTCATATTTTCATTATTTTTTTTTGTTCTTATTTTTGGTTGCTTATATACTGCCTAGTTGAAAAAGAACTCATACATCTTAAAATCAAGATGGAATAGATATTAAAAAAGACTGTTGAAAAGTACTTACCTAATTATAATCAAAAAGTAGAGTAGCAACTTATGATCTAAAGCATTATAACTAAAATGGAAGTTGAAGATTATATAAAAATTAATAAAAAATTGAATTGTCAAAGAAAGCTGAAATTAAGTTATTAACTCAAAGTAAAAATATATAAATTTGATTATATTAAAAAGTAAAGGTTAGTAACTTTATAAAACTTTTATTACAAAAGAGATTGTTTACTTTTTATTTTTATAATTTTGGCTAAAATTATATTTTTTTTACAGTATATAAATTTTAAATATAAAATCAATGCTTACAGATATAACAAAAAAAAATTTTTTTTTAAGACAATTATGAGATAAATATGAATAAATTATAACAAATTTTTGTATTTTTCTTGATAAATTATAGCATATCAGCAGATTTGTGGAATAGATCCAAATTAGGGTCTCTGAATTTAACAATTGCAGAATGCATAATAGCTGAAATTTTGGTGTTAGTTTTACTATTGCATTGTTAAAATACAGTATATAGACCTTAATTTATGTCAATTTCGCAAATTTGCCAATATGGCTAGTAATATGCATTTTAAAAGGCGTGACTAATTTACTAATTTTTAATAATATTATTTGAAGGTTATTCTACTTTTAATATATAGTAGATTTAGATTATATCTTGTTTAAGAATCAAAATATTATATCAGTACCAGTATTTATAAAATTAGTATTTAATTTGTTAATTAAATATTTTCTTTTAATTAATAATATATATATTCTTTTTTAATATAATTAGGTTATAATTTATTATAGGATTTCAATTTTAAATTATATTACAAGATCACATATTTTTATATTTTATATTCAGATCACAACTACTAATTCTAACTTTTTTTTACATAATTTTATAAAATGCAATGCAAAGTTGAATATTAGAAAACAAAATACAAATGATAAGTTATGATTATAAGAAATTACTTTGGACATTTGAAAGTTTTGAATTCTATTCGAGTTGACTTATTAATTACAAATAAATTTTAGTTGCTTATATACTTTTTTTTTTTTTTATACTGACGATATTACTATCATTGGGCATATGTGACACTCTTTTATTTATAAATTTGGATTACATCTTATATATTGTAATTTTCCTATTTCTATATTGATATTATCTATATCTCTTTAATCTATGCTTAGTTCTTTGAATAACTCTTTATTTGTCTCCCTGTTCGTCAGAAGTGTTTTCAGTTTTAACCTCATCTGTTTCTTCTTCCAGTAATCTATTTTGTACTACTTTGATACTTGTCTTGCTATTTTTTGGTCCGTTTTAAGGTTTTAGTTATCTTTCTGTTTTGGGTGTAGGCAGTGACTCCTGAGTATCAAACCCTGTGATTCTTTTCTTTTATTAGATTAGTATCACTACATTCTTAAGTTGGATTTACTCAATTTTTACATTATTTATTAACAGATTTGCTCTATCTGGTCATTTTCGATCCATGGTTATATCGACGGACTGCATTCTATATATATGAATCCTGTTCCTTTCTTATATGAAAATTAGTGCTTGACAAAATCAAGCAAATACTTGATTTTTGAGTTTTTGAAAAAGTTAGGCATCAATCAGTTACAGAATTAGGTTTTAAATTATATTAAATATAACTTTTATTTTTAGAACTAATCTGACCTTAAACTTCATAGCGATAGTATAGTAGTATTTTAGCACCATTACAATATTATGTATCATATTATTTATAACCTACTTATTTATATTCTACAATCTTAACCTTGTTATTCTAGTAGGTAATTTTTTTAAGTTCGTGGGTATTTATTTTGTCACATACTTTTTTATTTTTGTTAGATCTGCCACAATTTACATCTCACTTTTACTTTTTAATTGCTATGTAATAGATTTAATATATATTAACAGGTATGTAAAGCAAAAAGTATTTTCTTGATTCTAGAAGCAGTTGGCTTTCACTATAACTTGTAAATGGCCTACAAGTAAGCTGTTTAGATTTATGAAGATTTATATTGCAGAGATCTCAGTTGTCTACTAGTAGTATATAGGCTATTTATTTATTACATGTATCACTTTTTAATTTAATAGATTATTTGTTAGAGTATTTGTAATGACTATTTATTTAATTTTATATATGTTATTTTATAGATTATTTACACTTCATAGAGTAGTTTTTTTTAATTTGGATTAAAAAAGCTAAGCAATATTTGCTTTATGAATTTTATTCTCTAATGTTCTATAGAGAAGTAATTTAAACTTACAAAGATTATTTACTACAGAATAGAAGTCTATTTTCATTTTAGCTGCCTGTGCTTTATTAATAACAACTAAAAAAAATTCAGTATCTTTAGATAGCAATGTTTGTTCCAAAATTACATGAGAAGTTACTTTTGATGGTATTTGTTTGTTAAAATTTGATGAGGTAAAAGGATTGTCGATTTGGTGACATAAACTTTGTTGATATATTATTTCAAAGATCTTTATTCAGCATTTGTTGATATGGTCATACATTGTTAATAATTTCGTCAGCTAACATTTGAAAATAGCAGACAAGAGGTAGTAAGGCATTTTTTTCTAAGTATTTTTATTTCTAAAATATATAAAACAAATCTTCTAAAATTATATCCCATCTCAGAATATATAGCAATAGGTTTTCAATTCCACTATGTCACAAATGAACCAAATGAACTAGATGGTAAATAATTTTATTATATTATATCGCTTCTAATATTTAAATAATTTACTTTCAAGACTTACAAAAATGGCTATAAAAAAGTTCCTTCTGAATAGTAGACTAGAAGATCTCAGAATTGCATATTATAGATGTAAGGTGTGTATATATTTCAAATTTTTACTTTCTATTATATGAACTCTCAACCATGTACTCTACTTCAGGTTTACTATAGGTTTTAAAATGTAACAGACTCAGGTTTTTTATATAGCTATTTACAGTATTCATTATACAGAGAGATCTTTCTAAATGCATCATGGAAGCATAGTAAAAAATTTTAAAAATATGTATTTAAAGAGGGCGTGCATTTATAGAGAGCAAAATATATAGTGCTATTATAAGCTGGGGTTAGACTATACTACACATTTAAAGATTTTACATAGAGGATGCATTTAGAGAAGTCTTTTTGTAACTTATATAGTGTAATATTTTAATTTTATTATACTTTATTTTTGTCAATCTAGCAGGTAATTGAAGTATTTAAAAATAAGTTGTTCAGAGTTATAAATGTTTAATTTTATTTTATTTATATTATTTAGTTGAATAAAAATAGATATATTTAGAACAATCTATTTGTTAGTATAACAGATTTATAATTAAATAGTTTAGAACCTTTTTTTAAATATAATTTTGATTTAAATTATCACTTTTACTAAAACACACCTATGGTGTTTTATTACTAGTATTGTATTAACTCAAAAACTAGCTGATTAATTGGTGTGAAGTGTTCTAAGTAAAAATGCTCTACGTATCCAAAAACCCTTCTCTAACCTTAATTTTAATTCTAATCCTAAATATTAGTTCTAACGTAAAGAATTTGTATTAAAAATTTATATACAAAACTTATAAAAATTAAAAAAAAAAACTATAAAAACATATAATAGGTGATAAAATACTATAGATGCGTTTTAGTAAAAATGTAAATTATTATACTTGAATAAAAAGAAATATATGAAAAAAGCTTATTTGGATTTCTTGTTTATTTTTTGACATTGCAATTGCCTTATAGGCTTACTTTTTTTTTCAAATTTTAAATCACATAGTAAACTTTGATAATAATTAAAAAATATATCAAATTCAATAAATTATTACTATACGTAATTGCTATGCACAATTGTGATAATGCATGATTGTTATTATAGGCGATCGTTATATGTGTAAATATTTATGATTATTATAACTGATTGTTATTTATACATGAACATTAGTATAAATATTATGCTTGATCATCGTGAGTGATCATTATGTGCAGACATTATGTATAATTATTGCAAGTAGTTGTTATTTACAATTGTCATGCATAATTATTATACATATAGTTATTTATTGTAGTTAAATAGAGAAAAAAAGAAATTAAAAAGTTTCAATTTTATAATAAATAAAATTACATCTTAAATATTAAAACATTAAATTTATTATATATTTATTATCTTATTTCAAATAATGGCTTCTTCTTCTTCTGCTAATATAAGTATACCAGCACCAAATGTTCTAAACAAAAGTTCAGTGTAGCTTTTCTTTGCACCACCTGTTCTAAAAGATGGTAAAATGAAAGCCAAATGAAAGTTGTTCATTGACAAAGAAACATACCTTACTCTAAGCAAAGGTGCCACTACTAGCCTACGCAATCATATTACTAATGTTTATAAAATCAATATTGTGAAAGCAATTAGTTCTGAAAATGTTCTAATTAAAACTTCTTGACCAAGTGAGAGAGTTCTTAGAGAGGCATTAGTCAAGTAGATTACTGTCGATAGTCTTCTTTTTACTACTGTTGAATCAGAGAGCTTTCATGAGTTAGTTGAGGCGATTAAAAAATTAAAAAATAATACTACACTTTCCTTTATCAGAACAGTTAAGTGAAATTTGTTAAACTGATACTCAGAACTAAAAGACTCTATAAAAAACAACCTAATAAATAACTCAAGTAAGATCTCTATTACAACTGACATATAGACAAGTAATTCGTGTAAAGCTTTTCTGGGTGTTATAGCATATTGAATTAATGATAATTGGAAGGTTAAATCGCAAGTTCTTGACCTTGCATCTTTTGACGAAACACATATTGAAATAAATATGACATATTTTATTTAATGTTTGTAATGATTTTGGCATTGTAAATAAAATTTTAAGAATAATGGTTGATAATGCTTCAAGTAATAATATATTACTTGAAGCATTCAAAATTCAATATAAAGATAATAGTGGTATCTTTACTAAACAACAAGGCCATGTTCATTATATGGCTCATATTATTAATCTTGCTTTACAAGATTTTTTAAGCCACTTACATTTAGAAGCACCAGATCAAGATAAGAATGAACTTAACATTTTGAACCAACCCACTAACTCCCAAACTTCAACTATTAAAAAGCTTCAAAAGCTTATCACCAAACTTCAGTTTTCACTTCAGCAGTGCAAAAAATTAAGTGACCTATGCAAATCTCTTAAAGTACAATACAAAGTTTCGATTCTTGACTCAAAGACCTGTTAAAATTCAATGCTCAATATGATTAAGCGAGCCATTGAAATAATACTAGCATTTGATTGGATGGTTGATGAAATTAAAGAATTAGATGAATTATATTAGTATTATGAATTAGTGCAAAAATATTTTTAAAAATAAATTATTTTAACTAATCGATTAATTGATTTTTAATTCATATTATTAAATTAGGTTTTTAGTCAATAGATTGGGACATGCTTGAAGAAATAGCTTTATCTTTAAAAGTTTTTCATGATATCTCTGAAGAATTGTGTGGTAAAATATATGTAATGATGCCTTTTGCTATACCATCCTTCAACCTAATTATAGAGGATCTTGAAAATTTACAAGAAAAATGTTTATCTATAATTATTAATAAAGCTATTGATGCAGCACTTAATAAATTAAAGCTGTATTATATTAGGTGCGATAATCTAATATATGCGATAACAACATTATTGGATCTAAGATTAAAAAAAAGATATTATAAAGTAGATAAGTGGGATAAAAGGTGGACTGATTGAGCAATTGGTTGCTTAAATAATGCATATAACAAATATAAGGACACTAATATACCAGTAGTTAGTAATGTTTCTAGAATTAGCCATCTCAATCATGTCTTTAAGAAACTCAATGAATCTCTAGATATAAATGAGATCAATCAGTATCTAAACAGTTCTATAGTACACACTATAGATGTATATTAATGATGGAAATTATATGCAAAAGAATTCTCAACTTTAGTGATTATGGCACGTGATTACCTTGCTATACCAGCAACAAGTGTACCATTTGAAAGACTATTCTCAAAAGGTTCAGGTATAGATAGATGAAATGTGGATTTCTAAATTCAGAAACAAAACAAAAGTCAATTACTTTTTGTGACTGAATAAATTAAGAAAATAATATTGTTACGTAATTTCTTTTATTATTTTTTCTAAAATATATAATACATATCGTATTTTCGCGTAATAACGTGCAGGGGTGTAATTTCAAATTTTGGCCTAAATTAAGCTTAATTCAGGCCAAAATTTAAAATAACACTCATGGACATTATTATGCAAAAATATAGTAAAGTTTTTTAATCAAATAAAAACTCTTTAAAACCTATATGTATGCTTATCATTTAATCACATGTCATATTAATGGATATGATAGCATATAATATGTAGCAATTTCTTCCTGAATACAATCTTTAAATGTTAAAAACCTTTGCTGATTGTCGCTGAAATATTTTGTTGTAGCAATATATGAAATTTTTATGAAATATAGAGCACTATTTGTGCAATATATATATAATTGCTATTTATTCATTCATATTAGTTTGATAAGATACAATGTTTAAGTATGTGATATTTTATAATCCTCTTAGAATTATTAAGATTCATTATATTAGGAGGTTCAAAGTAAAATCAGAGAATCTTATTTTATTTTTCTGATTTACAATTCAACATTGTGTCACTTATGTATTAACTTTGAAACCTCAATTACTTTGTCTATTTTATATGAAATTATAGTTATCACCTAGTACTATATAAAGTATTTTAATGAATAGTACCCATGGTTAAGATCCGGATATTATTCATTGCCTATCCAACTGAATTCTTTAATAATACCTGAGTATAACTATATCTTTCATATAATATCTCCTATATATAGTACCTGGTTCCTCACATAGTATTTGTGAGTACTTTTCCATTTTAAAAATAGAGTCTTGAATAAGACACAGGTACTATATACAGTGCTGGATAGTATAATATGTAAATTAAATCAAATTTTCATTATCAAACCAATTGATTATCTAATTCGCTATATCTATGTTAAATAGCAATTATGATGCTTCAAGAATTTAATAAGACCGGTACTAAATATATAGATCAGAAATATTAATTAAGCATTAATAGGATTTTGCCTTATGTATAAATTCAGAAATGTTATTATATGAGTGTGGTAAAGAGAAATTCTGCTTGAAATTTTTTAGATTTGTCTAAAGCTATTGATGTCAGATCACTTATCATATTTATATTTGTGATTAATAAAGCATTTAGGTTCGATATATACTGGCGATCTATAAACAATTGAATTTGAGGTCATAGATATTCAATTTATCTGCTTTGATAGTCCAAAATCTGTAATTCTTATCAAATGAAGAATTACAGGTTTTTCCTTTACTACACCTATAAATTATTACTACCTAACATATAGCAGCATGTATATGGCAAGTTAACTTTTCCTATTTCAAATTCACAGACTTCAGTAATAAATTCAGATTCAATTAGCCTATATACTGTTGGTAGTTAGTCAATACAAATTTCTAATAAAGCTTTTTGCTACAACAATATATAGTTCGTCTAGTATTAATCATTTGGTGTGATTATCTTCACGAACCTAAACAGCTTATTTGTAAGCTAATTACAAGTTATAGTAAAAGGCTCCTGAAACCAAGAAAGTACTTTTTTATTCCATATACCTCTATTAAATCAATCAAATAATGATTAAAAAGTAAAAGTTAGATGTAAATTGTAATGATCTAACCTACAAAATTAAATAGTTTTTTAAAATTTACCTACTAGAATAACAGAGCTAAAATTGTATAAAGTTAAATAACTTATAATATATACTATAATATGAACAAGTAAATTAGAATTCTTATAATTTAAAAATAAATAAATACATTACAGATATAATCAAGCTACCTTGTATCTTAAAGTTTATTACAATTTCGTTCTTTCCAAATTGAATTTTAGATAATTTTGAAATCGCTTAGCATACTTTTCTTTAATTAATGCTCTATAATTAAACATTTGTTAAGGCATGTATATTTATGTATATTATTCTAATTAAATGATAAGATCATATTATTTAATACAACCTTTCATGAAACAAATTCTTTATTTCTTTGCATGTCTGCTTTGCTTGTTTTAGATGTATGGTAAGTACTTCAAAACAAGTATCATCTTTACCCTAAATTTAAATAAATAAATACATATTTAATAATAAAGAACAATAAAATCAAATACGGTTTAAACTGCAAATATGTTTTCATAACATTCTGCATCGCTTGCATTTTGAGAGATGCTCGACATAACTAAGTAAATATAATTTGTAACTCGAACTTTGAATGAATAATTCAATGCAAAATTTTAATTTGCAAATTCTAATATTGTGTAATGTAGTTATGCAACTACTCTAATATAAATATAAATAAATAGATTATAAATAATGTGATACACAATATTGTAATGGTGCTAAAATACTACTGTACTATCACTATGAAGTTTAAGGTCAGATTAGTTCTAAAAATAAATTTATGTTTGATATAATTTAAAACCTGATCTGTGTAACTAATAGATTTTCAACTTTTTCAAAAACTCAAAAATCAAATTTTTGTTTGATTTTGCCAAGCACTAATGGAAATTGTCTTCTTGAAGATTCTTTCAGTTGTGGTCCTGACAGAGCCTTGTTCTCTAGTTAGATTCGAATCCACGACCTTGCAACTATGACCTGGAAGCACTAACCACTACACTATCGACCCTCAGATTATCTTATATACTTTTTAATTAAATATATATGAAATAAATCATAAAGCTAACTTTTTCTATTATAGTATTGTCAGAGGTGAATTAATTAAAATTACATCACTGGTGACTTAGTAAAATGGTTTAAGTTGTTGTATCTCCAAGTAGCATGTTGGCAGGTGAAGGTTTGAAACCCACTGATGGCAAAATTTTAAATATTTTGCTTGTATGACAGCTACTGTTTTCAATGATTGATTAAAACAGGATTTCTATAATCTTGGTGGCACCAACAAGATTAGAAGATCATAAGATATTTGTGCAATATATAAGTTACATGAAGGCATGCAAGCTAACATTAGGTGGTGCAAACCCAAGATAAGTTCTTGTAATCATATTAATTCAGAAAATCAGAAAGATGGATGCCTGCTTGGCAAGATTTGAATAAAGATATAGTTCAGACTTTTGATAATAGCTACTAGAATAGGTTTTACCCAAGGCAGGTTAACTGGATATAGCAAGAGCACCCAGCAAGTTGTTCTATTAACTAGGCTGCTAGTATAAATATAGCTAGAAGAAAAAGATTAACAGATACTACAGAACTAGTATCTCTTCCAGACCATCTGAATTGGTAGTCTGTAGAGACGGTTAGAAAGTACTAAAAAGAAAGTTATCAGGTTGTCTTGAAGGAAGAGTATTGGGAACTTTGCAAAAGCCAGAGAGTTGAATAGTGTAGCTTACTTGTAAAGGTTTAGAACCTATCTGGCAAACTTATCTGTGGAAAGAATTGGTAATGTGGTCTGCCTGTATAAGTATAGAACCTATCTGATAATATCTATCTGAAAAAAACTAGATCATATATTAAAAGTAGATAACAGATGGCTCTAGCAGGTAATATATTCAAAGATAAATCAGTTAATTATATCAGTAGTTCTATAGATAAATATGCAACGATTCTAAAACTTCGACTAATTAATATATTGCATATTCTGGATGAAGTTAGATAGATTGGTATAGGAAACTCAGATTAGAGAGTTTAATTAGATAGCTTAAATAATAGATGGATTATAGGTATAACATCTAGTATAGAATCTAATAATAGTTAAACTACTTAAATTAGATGCTCAAAAGGTGATAGCTAGAATATATCCTTATCAGAATGTACTTGTTTGGAGCCCCCTTTGAAAAGGATACCACATGATCTTACAATTTAATAAAAGCAATAAGCTAATGATTATAAAAAAAAAAAACAAAATTATATCTTCAATAAAAAGATACTAAAAAGTCAAATAGTTACTATAACAAAAAGAAACATCATATAATGATGCCTAATAGAGAGGTGAGATGAATATTAATTTAGTAAAAATCTAAGATATTTACTAAATATCAATATATAAGTATTTTAATACAACTTTAAAAAGGTTTAGATTTGGGTATTTAAGGACTTTTATTAACTTTATTTTATATGAGAAGTAAATTACATACTTTATAACTTATTTTTAACAAGAGAAATTTTATTTCTTATTTATAACAAAATTATAAAGCAAGAAAAAATACAAAATCAAACATTTCTTCAATTTTTTGTCATTAAATCATCATTGAACTCAAGTTATACAATCCTTTTTTAGTTTAATATTCAACCCTTACATATAGTAATTTTTATTAAAAAATTTAATAGAAAAAAAAAGAAGTCAAAAAGAAGTCAAGTTAAATAAAAGCTTCTATACTATTATTGTTTTTTACTTGTTAATTTATCAACTCTTTTTTTTATAGCCACACACTTTATTTATAAAGTAATATTACCTTGTTAGCTATTATATCAAATTAAATAAGTATTTTTTTCTTTAATAGGCTTTTACAAGATTAATATTTAATGCTTCAAATAGGTTTCTGGCTTTAACAAGTTTATTTGCAAAAGATCATTATTCAAAAATTGTAGGTTTCAGAGTATTGCAATACAACAGTTTTTTGTATAATAATTCATAGATCTATCATACATTATTTTACATAATTTTTGATTTCTAAAAATATGAGATTTTGCTAGTAATAATATAATTAAAAACAAAGCTTACAATGAATTTTTAGACTTAATACACCAAAAATTTTTTGAAATATAAAAATTTAAAACAAAAAGTAATTAATTTTTATGAACAAAAGCGGGTCTTAACTAAATGTTATTCTAATAAGAATAGGTTAGTATAGTAGCTACTTGGGTCTTTTCTGTATGAAGTGTGAGATCTGTATTGTGAAGTCTTATATCTTTTCACAATATAGCTTTTTGCTAGGCTCTTCACCTTCTACTCTGCGGAGAGGTAAAGTGTTGCATTGCTTTAAGTAGTTTAAATAGATATAAATTATCATTTAAGACTCAAATTATGAAAACAGAATTTGTTACAAATGTGTTTGTATCTAGCTATTTTGATCTAATTTAACTATCTGAAATATTATTTATTTATTTTTTGTAAATTTTATAGTTACAATTCAAAAGTTTTATATTCTAATAATAGATCTAAATTGAAGTAAAGTTGGTTTTGTTATGAATCAGAATTTTTTTTAACTGTTACTGTAATATTTATAAGATTTGTAATTAGCCTGTTAAGTATTTTCTTTTAAATCTTTACTTATTTTTATTATTTTTTTTATATTTATTAATGATGATATAATATTTCTCTTAATGTAGCTGAGTTATAATTTTTTATCAAGATGCAATTTCAATAAGTGTCATGAAATTATAACATTTCACTATGTCAAAGTAAATATTGTAAGAAATTAACAATAATTCTATACATTTTAATAATAATTAGCTACAGTCATTTGTGAAGAATCTGGAGAACAAAAATATTAGTTGACATAAAAAAATTCAGAAAAATCTACTTTATCTCAGATACTAAAGACATTTTATTTATAAGAGATAAAATCTATTATTACAATCTAATTCAGTAATTATAATCATTAAAATTTCTAACTATTATATTCTTTATACTATAATCATTATATTAGAATAGGTTGAACCTTGCTGTTATAGAATAAGTTTTAATATTAGTTTTATTATTAGCATTATTATTATTCTTATCTTTATTATTGTTATTGTTATATTTATAATATTAGAGACATTACCGTCTAGCACTGCATACAGTACCCAGAGTCTTATTCAAAAACAACATTTTTTAAATTGAATAGTACCCGTGAGTACTGTGTTAAGAACTGGGTACTATTTTGAAAGGGATACACTACATGGGGAGTATTGTATGTAGGGGTATTATGTAACGAGTAAATTACAACAATACGTGCGACAATTGATAAGGGGTTTATCATTATCATGCAGAGCCTATCTGCATATAATTATATGCATAAATAATAGTACTGTATTATATATATACATACTAGTTACGAACTAAAATTGTATAAAAAAGAAAGATTGATAAATAATAGATCAATTCTCTTTCCCGAAATTTAAAGTGTCTACCTTTCTCTCAACAAAATATTATAATGGCAGAATGATATATATATGCTGTATTAAATAAGTTAAAAGCATGGTTAATATCAGTATTAGTAAATTTTGCCTCAAGACTTATCTATGCTATTGATTATAGGATTAATTGAAAAAGTGCCATCTGAGTAAGTTGAAATTAAATAATGGTACCATTGGTGAAAATGAACTGTTTTAAATTTTAACAAAAAAAAACAGAATAATCTGTAAAAAAAAATAAATAAATAAAATAAAAATAAAATAAAATAAAACAAGAAATAAAAATAAAATAAAAAAATAATAAAAAATATAATAAAATAAAGATAAATGAAAAAAAAATTAATAAATGAATGTAAGTTTTATGCCAGATAAAAAAGCGTTGTAAGATGTAAAAAGACAAAATGATGTTGCAATAATAATTAACTTCTATTTTTTTTGAACTATTAAATCACTAGAAGTCAAGAAATTTACCATATAATGAAATTATGAATAAATGCTTGCAGACTTAAACAATTTACTAGAAATTGAATTTTGGGTCCAGGATTATCTAAGCAGTATGATGAAATATTTTTGAAGGTAGCATTTATGAAATTATATCTTGTACTACTTTGAAAATCATTTTAGTCAAGTTTATGAAAGCAACTAATATTTATTTATTATTTTGAATCATTCTTTTAAAGATATTGACTTCTTTTTTTAAATAATGTTTAAAAGATTAACAACAGATTATGGCAGAATTGTTCATAAGACATCTATTTGCTATATTGAATAACAATAATATGTAGATTTAGATGGTCTTAAATAGCTAGAATAAAAGCATATAGTACAGATAAGAATAATCGATCGCTTTTACAATATAAAAACTTGGGATGTCCCTTGAATAATTTGTGCGACATTAAGGCAGATTCTGTACCCCTAGATTTGTCTTGTGTATATTTTAAAAAGTCGTGAAAACTGGGCTTCCTCTTTCCCTCTCTATAACTAATGGTAGCTAGTCTTAAATTAGTTTATAAATAGAAAATTAAGAGGTGT
>CAJVPZ010001847.1:0-13577 GCA_910592135.1 Racocetra fulgida | reverse complement strand
CCCAAGTAGAGAGGTAGTACAAGCTTTCGATGACGCTTACCAGAATAGGCTCTACTCAAGGCTGGAAAACTGGATGAAACAAGAGTACCAGCAAGTTACTCCATCAACCAGGCCACCGGGTCGACCGGGGAAAAGACTGATATTCTTTTTGGGCTATCTAAATTGGTAGTCTGGGAAGAACGGCTAGGGGGTGGGTGCATTTATTTACCCTCTGCCAAATTTGGATGCGTGTAATGATCCATGCCTAATTAGACAAGTTGATGTATTTTTTATATCAATCAACCAATCAATGATCTATTTCAAAAATTTTAATTTTAACTAAGTTATTGTTATAATGTATAGCAAAACTTTGATATAAATTAAACTTTCACTAATTCAGTTTATACATATATATATAAGCTCCATCTTGAACTAACAAACTCACATTCTAAACCATAATATTTATGCTTAAAAGCTTTTATCTGGCATTTTATATGCTTTATAAAACAAAGTGAACCATTAAAGTATAAATGCATAATAAAAAAAGTAATAATGCCATTGCCTATTTAACTGTTGTAACTAGTTTATAAAATCTTAATAAAGTAACCTTAGAATTCTTGTCATTTAATTTATAATTTGATCTCGTAAGTAAAATCATACATATATCTATAAATTAATTTTTACCTCACTGCTATTCAGATGATATCAAACATTATATCCACTGTTGCTAAAATATCCACTGTTGCTAAATCTTAAACTGCATCAAATAAAATCCTCCACATTTTAAATAAATCATTATGAATTCTTAACAAAATTAATGAATTTTATTAAACTAAGTTGATACAAATTTTGTAAGAATTTTAAAAGCCATCAAGCGACAATTTAGATGTCTAAGTGAAATAATGTGTATCATATCGATGAAAGATAATTAATGATACCGATATGTCCTGCATCATGCACGCTAATTCTTTAATATGCTAAATTATAAAACTGAATAGTAACAACTCTTGAATTGCTTAATTAGTGTAAGTAAATGCAGATTGATAATAATAATATATGTGACTGAAACATTATATGATAGATTCGAGTGTAATTGGCAAAATCTTGGATCATAAATTAATAAAATTAGTGAAATTGTCGTAAGCATATTATTAACTGCAAATAGATTATATATGATATATTCCTAATGATGAATTAATTTTTTAAATAAAAAAAACAGTATTATTATTATTAGTAATTGTACAGATTCCATAACTTATTACAGAATCAGAAAGTTAGAAGTTGGACCTGTTGAGAAAATCCCTACCTGGGTATTATTAAATTACCCAGGTTATCTAAGTAATTTATTATTATCATATATCAACAATTTCTACCCAGGTTCAATCTCTACAGAAGGTATTCTAACCAAAAGAAGGAAATGTTAGTAAAACAACTCATATAGTAAAGTATATCAGATAAGAAATTTCAAACACATGTATATGTAACATAACAAACCCCAGTAAAAGAGAATTGCTAGAACATATCTTGCACTTACATGTAATATAATAAAACTCCGTTTAAAGAGAATTGTTATAATGAATATCTTATGCTTACATATAGTATAATAAATCTCATTAAAAGAGAATCGTTATAAAGAATATAGCGTATTTGCATGTAATATAACAAAAATCCAATGATAGAGAATCATTAAAAAACATCGCGTTTTATCTAAGTTAAAGAATAGAAAGGAGTAGCGTAATATTGGATTATATCAAATTAGGAATAAAAAATAAAAGCCAATGTAATTAAAACTTATCGTTGTATTATATGCGTTTTAGCAAAAAAAAAAACTTTAGTTAAAAAGTTTATATTTTAAATACATATAACCAAAAATATAATGCATTTGCATGTAATATAACAAAAAACTTATTGACAGAGAATCGTTACAGAATATCGTGTTTTTTCTAAGTTAAAGGATAAAAAAGAATAGTACAATGTTAGATTATATCAAATTAGTAATAAAAAATAAAAACCAATGAAACTAAGAACTTATCATGTAATTCCATATGCTTTAGCAAAAAAAAAAGTAAATTTTTATATTTTAAAAATATATATAATCCAAAAATATATATAAAGATAGTTTACCTTGACAACTTCTTTTGTATAAGAATTTTGTGTTAAATACTTTAATTAATTGATTCTAATATATTGTATCACCCTTTTATAAATTAATCATTATTGTGCTTATTATTGTAAAAAAAAATGTCTGATAGCTCAAATAGAAATATGTCTACCTTGTCCAAATCTAAATCATGAAAAATAGACCAAAGCATGTTCACAAACCTAGTCCTAACTGATTTAATTAACAACGTTGTTGAGCGCACCAAAATATCTTCATCCAATAATAATCCTGGATCTGAATTGCAGAACAATTCAGATCCTGAATTACAAGAACATGAATGTGCATCACATGTTCAAGAATTTGAACCCAAATTGCAAGAAAAAACTGACTCAGAATCGTCAGGAGAACTTAAACCTGAATTGGAATTGCCGGAAGAATCCAAATCACAAGAAATAAATAGGAATGAATATATTAATATTTACACTCACCTTGAGCTAAAAACATATAAAGAACAGATTAAAAATATTTTTTCTAATATTGCAGAAGCTAATTGCATTTATAAAGATAGCCGTAAGACCTCAAAATATAAGCTAAACAAAAGATACGTTTGCCACTGTTATGGGAGGCCAAGATCAGTAGCTAGCACAATGAACCAAACTATTGACCCTTCATCTGATGGTAGTTGTCTCCGTCCAGTTCAAAAGCTATTAAAAAAAACAGGCTGTAAATCTTACATACATATGTTAAAATATCATGATGAAGAAGGTAATAATGTTCACATTGTTTATTATACATTACATAATAAACATAACCCTGGTACCCTTGAAGATTTGCGTTATTTTAAAATATCTTAGCAGGCAAGGGAATAGATTCGCGGAAGGGTAAAGGATGGAATGAATTCTTCCCAAATTGTATCATTGTTTCACCAGCGTGTTAATCAGATTTATAAAACAGATGACCTAGAGGCTTTGTCTTTAATACAGAGGCCTGATCTGTATATCATCTATATTGATGTATATAATATTATTCATAAGGAAATGAAAGGTATAATCTTTCTAGGAAATAAGAAAGAAGAATATAGCGAAAATACATCTGTCAAAGAATGGATTATCTTATCTAAAGAAGATGGTTCTCATACGTTTGATAATCTAAGCTGGGATACACCTTTAGGATTCATGTACGCCTTCTAAACAGAGTTTTAGAAAAAAATACTAGAGTCAAAGGGCGCACAAATGGTTTGTATTTATGGTACTCATGGAACCACTTCGCATAAAAACAACCTTTTCATCTTGCTTGTTCGAGATGATGATGGTGGACATAGAGTATCTGTAGCCTATTTAATATCAGAAAGAAAATCAAAAGAAACGTTAAAATGTTGGTTTGAAGCTATTAAAAAACAAAATAGGAGCTGGAAACCTCATACCTTTCTCATCGATTGCGATGATGCATAGCAAAATGCTATTAATATAGTATTTTCTGAAGCTATAATCTTATTGTGCCAGTAGTATATTAAAAATGCATGGCAAAAAAATAAAAGTAAAATTAATAGTGACAGCAAGCATTTTAAAGCACAAAACAAAAATGAAAAAGATGGTCATATTTTCAAATGGTCGGAAAAACAAGTAGCACAGAAGGCAGCACTGGATGAACTTAATGATATATTGCGAATTCATGATATTTACCAGGTAAAAAATAAATTCAACAAATATTTAGAAAGGTGGGCAGAGTTTAATAAAATAAAATGTGTGGAATATATCAAAAAAGAATATAAAAAAATTGCGAAAAATGGAGTGATGCATACCGCCTATATGAACATCAAAAAATAAATACAACAAACTTTATTGAAGCATGGCATAAGAAATTAAAATATACTTACTTTGCAGCTAAACAAAATAATCAGATTGATACTTTAATATGAACATTGCAAAATGTCTTAAAGGATGCAAAATTCGAATGTGAGGCCGTCTATTTAATGATTGAAAGAATGAAACCTCGCCAAAAGGAACAAAGACAGTGCAAGCTGGCTGGTTTGAACCTAGACATTTTTAATTTCCCAGATGATTGATGCTACCTTGTAAAATCAGCAAAAGATGGACATTATGAGGTTAGTATCAAAGATTATATTCAACAAAATGAAAATATAAAACTAGCACATTTTGAATGTACATGTGTGGACTTTAAATTCTGTGGAATTGCGTGCAAGCATATTTTTGCTGTCTATCAAAAATTTTATTTAAGGCAAGTTACACACAGTACATACTGTGTTTCTGATCAATCAAAAAAAAAACTGAGAAAATTAGCAATATCACTTTCACCAGTTGGGTTGAGGTACTTAAAAAAGTATGAGATTGGCATACTCAAGAAGACTGAAACCAAATAACTAATACTGACATAGAGGCAGTTGTAGAGGCAGGAATGAAGAAAAAGCCAATATCTCTTTATACAATAATTTTCAAATTCTTAATTCTGATATAAAAGGAACTAATTATAATGTCAAAAAGCAAATGTATTAGTATTTGCTATACTAAACATCCAGCTTTTTATTTTTCTCACTATAGTAAATAATTCCTACTATTCACATCACTAACTATAAAATATTCCAAAACCGTAATTAATATTAATCTAAATTTTGATTCAAAAATTAGCAATTAGATAATTATATAAAACTTAAAACTATTAAGTAACAGATCTCTTACTAAAAAAATACTCTCATTAAATAATTCTCTGATTATTATTCATATTACTAAAAGTAAATCGGATGCTTAAGCATAATAGTCAAAGTTTAAGGTAAAAATAGATATCAACTGATTGATTAAACACAATATAATTACTCGACTATAGTGAAAGACAAGATTTTTAATATTTTAGTTTATTCAATTTTAATATTTTTCGCATATACTGTATATAAAGTAAATACTTAACTCTAAATAATGCAATCGAGCTTCAATAATTTAAGAAGTTGTTTCCTAAGCAGTGTATAAAATCAATGTGCACAATGTGCTCAGTGTACATATTTTTTGTATAAAATCTTAATTTATACATAGTGTGCACATTGTATACATTTTGTGTATACATTTCATAAGATTTTTATAAAATATAACCTTTCTCCTGTATCAAAACATCAGTAACTCTGCCTACCAAAATTGAAAAGAAAATTTTAATCAGTAATCAATTTACATTTATATTTTTAAATTAAATTCATAATCTAGAGAACGGGTCATTAGCAAAGAGTATAATTATATCTATATAATAGTAATTATGATATTGATTAGCAATAGAACAGATAGTAAAAAAAACCAAGTACTTAGCATTTACAAGTGCATAATTAACGCATATATATTTCTTCAACCAAATTTTTAATGATTCAACTAGAAAAGTCTAGTTTTAATTTAATAAATAGTTTTGCTCAGAAGAATATTATTCTGAAACTAGTTATGTATATGATTCAAATATCTATCTTTTCAGCATACGTATATATTCAGACTTAATAAAGATGTGCGGTTTTGATTATAAATAGTTGCTAACGCTAACATTAAAGTCGTATGTTTAACCTCTTTCATGATAATGATAATCAAAGATGATAAATGAACATGGGTCCTAATTAGGCATGAATCATCACACATATTCAAATTTGACAGGGGTAAATAGATGCATCTGCTAGGGGTACTGAAAGGAAAGGTACTAGTTTGTCTTGAAGAAAGAGTATCAGGCTTGGATGAACTTTGCAAAGGCCAGGTAGTTAGGTGGTATGGCCTGCCTGTAAAGGTTTAGAACCTATCCAGCTACCTATCTGCAGTAGAGATTAGCAGTGTGGCCTGCCTGTAAAGGTATAGAACCTATCCAGTAATATCTATCTGAAAAAGATTAGGTTATATATTAAAAGTAAGTAATGGATAGCTCTAACAGGTGATGTATTCGAAGATGAATCAGCAATACTGGTAGACCTAAAGGTGAACTTGCAATGATCTCAGAACTTGAACTAACTAATATATCGCATGTTCCAGGTGAGATTAAATAGATTGGCATAGAAAACTCAGATCAGAGGATTTAATTGGATAGCTCAAGTAATAGTAGGTTACAGATATGACATCTAGTGTAGAACCTAGTAATAGGTAGATACTTAATTAGACGCTCAAAAGATGCAGATATAGCTAGAATATATTCTCATCAGAATGTACTTGTCTGGAGCCCCCTTGAAAAAGGCACCACATGATTCTAGTATCTAATAAAAGCAGTAAGCCAAAGAGGCTAACCTTGACTACAAAAAAAAATAATAATAAAACTACTGTGAACTGATTTTTATTATTATTAGTTCCACAAATATGAATTGTTTTTTCACCTTTTTGATCAATATTAAAATTTTCAACTAAATCAAACCAGATGGGCATTTTATCTATATTAAGTATATTAAACAATTCAAAAGATTTCTTTCTTTAAGATGTATAATAAATTGATGAAAATTTTCTAGTAATTTATTAGATTGTGAAGAAAGCTTTTGTGAAACTTTAGTATGTTAATGCCAAAATAGTTTATATCTTTTCATAAATTCAGTTATCTAACAATTTGACATTTTAAAATTATCTGTTGAATTACTATAAAGATTATTATATCAGATTCTTTTAAAATATTATTTATCTTAATATATACAATTTTATAAATAACACCCAATTCTTGTTTTCTTTGTTTTATAATTCAATCATATAGCTTTTCTTAAGCTTTAGGATAAAATTCTTTTTAGCCAGAGCCAATTTGTTTGGTGCTTTGTTTTATCTCAATTCTTCATTGTATACTTACTTTAATCCAATAACTAACTATACTATAATTAAGCTTAAAAGCTGCTATAGCTTAATTTTTTCTATTTTCTTTAGTATAGACAACAATTTGTTTTTTTGTTTGATAGAATATGAATTATGTTTATATTTAACAACTTAATTTTTTGTATAATTTTATTTCTATACCATATTCTATCATAAATAAGTACTCATCATAAATAAATAATCTATATAACAAAAATTATCAATCATGAATAAGCACCTCATTGTATTTATTACTATAGTTTAATAGGCAAAATATCATATGTAGAGATGGGCAATTATATTATACCGTATAATAAAAATAGTATAATAACTGTACAATTGGTATAATATAATTAATAAAATGCTGTATAATTGGTATAATATTTTAGTGTAACAAAGTTGGCCAATAGAAATTTAGATGAAATTTTTCATAGAAATGAGCAAGCATATGACAAACTCGGATATACTAGATATTTATTATACAGTTATTATATGGTATAATAACCTGGTTATTATACCACAATTTTAATTATACCATATAATTCTCATCTCTAATCATATAAGATAAAATTTTGATAAACTTTTAAACAGTGCTAATTCTATCGTGAATAAGCACCTGCTACTATATTTAATGTAAGTGCTTATTTACAATAGGATACAGTATTTGTTTTGTGGTGATATAGTATGATATTAAAAATTAAGACTACATATTTTTTATTTTGTCTTGTCTTTATATTTATTTATATAAATTACATCATATTATAAAGTTTATAATATGTATATTTTTAAAAAATTATTTGAAATTAAACACCTCCTATAACAAACAAAGAGTACTTAATTTTAAAACTATATAGTAATTGTTTGAAAGAAAGCAAAGATATTATTAGTATATAAATAAAGTAAATATAATATTATTTTATATATATATATGTAATCTTAATCACTTGAAATCTAATTACTCTAAAAATTTGTTTTCTTTGACTAATTTAATGCACTGAGTATATACTATACAATATATGCAATAGTAATACTTAATCATTTTTATTTCATTTTTTGGTTTTTTGTTAGCTAATTCTAAAGTTTCCACTTCAGCTTTCTTCTTTGAATATTAATTTCTTTTTCACAAATAGTAATAATACATTCTTTAAGTATTATTTTTCATTTTTCAATTTCTAATTTATGTAAAGAACTTGATTCCAACTTGATTATTAATTTTTTATTTGAAATAGTTTTTTTTTCAGAAACTGAATTAGAAATAATTATAATTTTATTTTAAGTTTTTTTTTAATTTTTTTGAATATTTTATTAATAATTTAAATATAAATAAGTTAATTAATTAATTAATATTTGTTTTAAATAAATAAATACATACTTTTATATATTGTAGTAACTGATTTGCATATTATAGCAGCTACTTTACATTTAATTTCTTCAATATTATGTCTTGTAACTAGTATACCAAATTTTGTATATATTTGTATTTATTTAATTATAGTTTTATTTTATTTTATTTTTTTTTTAAGATGAGGTTTTGCCTTTATCTTTATTTAATAATTTGTATTGAGAATCCACTAGAGGTTTCTCTGGTCAGTAGGACCAATAATTACAAATATTTTTACAAGAATGAGACTCAGACTATAGATTTTAAAATCTAATTTATCTGCAACCTAAATCTACTAGAGTGGTTAAAAACTCATCTAGATTCTATAATTTATAATATTATTAGTGGGAGTACTAAATTTTATCCAAGAAGTTAACTATGTATATACTTTTTTAATTGCTTTTTCAAAGGGTGGGCAGTTATTGTCAATGTGTTGTTGATCAGGTAACCCACAGCTACAGCTGTAGGTATATGGTATTCTTAACTGTGGGTTATTAGATATGGGTGTTGTATTTTGTCTAGTTCGATTTTTGTTAATATAGGTAAGTATGTTGTGTTCTTGCTTCCAGCTTGATAGCTTTGCACAATATGGTTTTCAGATTAAGTTGTATATATCCTGAGATAGTTGTAAAAGTAGTTGAATAGTAATATTTGTTGCTGTTTTGTTAGAGTCTATATACTCTTGAATAGTTTGTATAAGTATAATAAGTATGAATTCTTGTAGAATTGTGAATATATTTGTATTAGTTCTGGTATAGAGGTTAAGTGATAAGCTTGGAAAGTAGATAAGTTTATCCTGTAATTCTTGGCATTGTATATTTGTTATATCAAGTTTAGAGGCTTGCAAATATTGTTGTATTGTATTAGTAATGATTGTATCTAGGTTAGGTGCACTTGAGCATATAAGCTAATGTATTTGACCTTTGTGAGCATTACATAAAATGCAGTTGATGTCTGGAAAGTATTGGGAGTATAAGGTATATAGGTTTGATAGTGTAGATAGTATGTTAAATATAAATTTAATTTTGAAAGTTTTTTTTTGGCAGAGTTTAAAGTTGGTATAGAAAGATGATTTTTTCTGATTGTTGTTTAAGTAAAGCCAGGTAGCATTCCAATCAATTTGTGTTGCTAAGGGTATAATGTTTTCCATTAAGTGTTAGGAGGACCATAATGCTATTATATGGCTATTACAGATGTTTTTAATAGATCTACAAGTTGGTTGCTTAAATGCATAAGATATATATTGTAAGTAATAAAATGGATTGTAAATATTGTTGTGTAGAAATTTGAAATCAGTTGTGTAATTACAGTTTTTGGCAAACTGTCAGCTAGATCATTAAATATATTATTGCTGAGTGCTGTAATTTTTTGAAGTTTAATTTTTAACCTGTAGGATTTGATAAGATTTAGGAGTATATGCCAAATTGGCCAATAGTTATATGAGTATTGTTTGTTTGGTCCAGATGGTTGTTGAGCAAGTTTGTTGAACTTAGATATTATAGATTGTGAGTCAGTATAAATGGTAATATTACTGTTTTGTGGGCATGTACATATTGCAGAAAGGAGCAAGTAGTTTAGCTTTGTAAGAGGAGGGCCAGAGTTTAATTGCAGCGGAATAACTCTGTAGTACAATGTTGTTAGCTGTTTAAACTCAGCCTATACCTATTGTACATTGCTCAGTAGTGATATCACTAACTAATCTATTGGTATAGAATGTTAGTTGTGTGTATATTGTATTTTCTATTGCTATTTGTTGCAAGGTTTGTGAAGGTTGATTATTTTTAAAGATTACAAATACTGCATCATTATAGATTGTAACCATTGGTAGTCTTGGTATTGTGGTTGAGTTACATAATGCAATTGAGCATATTGAGTCCAGAAGATTAGCATGCAGATTGAGATTGTTAGAAGTATTGTTGTTTGTTTTTTTGCATAAAAGTTTGTTAGATAGGTTGGTTAGGACATTTAATATACATATATTTTTAATTCGGTTAGAGTTTAGCGAACATCCTGTACATGATTTACAAGTATATATAGGTAGTGGATAAAAATTAGTGTGGGAGTAATCAAATTCAATTTGCCAGTGTGTAATTGATATTGAGTCATTGTGGTGATTATATCTTCTAATGTTTCCTAGTATTATATTATTGTTATTATATAAGATTAACCATGCTTTGAATTTAGTTTTATAGTGGCCAGTATTGAAAGATAGCGTGTTCGTGTTTGATAGTTATAGTTGATTATTAATTAATCTAGTTTGTTGATTAGTAATGATTTTGTTTTCTAGTGTTATGAACCATAGTAGTTTATGACCTGTAGAGATGTATTGTAGTCATAGTGAGATATGTGACTAGTCAAGTAGTAATGTATTATCATATGGGCTAGGTGCAATAGAAAGGGGAAATTGACAAATTTATTAAAATTAATTTTTTTATCTAAGTTAATTTAGAATATTATTAAGATCATTTTTCACTTAAGACACAAAAGTAGTTGTATTAATAAAATTTTGCAGTGTAGCTCTTTAAAATTTGTAATTTCTTATGATTTATTATAAAATTTATAACATAAAAATTGATTTTCTGAAGATCTTTTTTTTTGTTGATTTTCCCCTTTTCTGTAGCACTCAGCCCATATATTATTTATTAAATAAAATATTTTATGGGCAAAATGCAGCATTTTAAAAAATTTCATGCAGCATGCAGCATTCATGCAAATGCATGCAGCCATGTAATTATGCAAAAGTGACCATCTCTAGTTCAAATAGATTTCGTTTAAAGGGGGTCTTTCACGACCATGAGACATTGCTTTGAAAAATTTTTTTATTTGATCTTTTTTTTTTAAATTTTAATTATACTATAATTTAATTAAATTACGCAATCGGATCATAATTACGTTATAATGTATTAAAACAATTTTTAACTGATTTAAATCAAACAAACATGATTTTTAAGATCATGTTTTAAATCATTTGCCATCCCTATCTGTAGGTTCCCTACTCATTACCATATTTAAGACCTGCTTATAAATCCTTTATTTAAACTCTCTGATTTTTAATATTATTCTGCTCACATGATTTTTAATTTAGATACTTGGTCTGAGCTTTAGGCTACTTTATCTGTAAGGTAAATTCTACCGAAGAAGCTAGTTCCCACAGCTACACCTTATCTAGATTTTATTATATCAGAGGTAATTTTATATAAGATAAACCAATCTTTTCCACAAATGTCAACAACATTCTCTACATTTCTTACTATAGTAGTACCTACACTCTGTTGTATCAGTTTTCTTCCAAGAATTCTTTAAATCTAATATGTACCTTCACTTAGACTTCCACAAGGCTTCATATATAATTATAAGCTTTTTTTCTAAAGTATTCTTCCTCTAGCTAAACTCAAACTGTCAACCTTGTTTATAGAGAGACAGGAGCTTATCTATTAAGCTATAGAACCTGAATCACCAATAATATATATAATAATTAAATATATATATATAAATATATAATAAAGTAATTTTTAATAAATAAATATATATATATATTGTATAATATTTTAGTATATAGAGAATTAATTTTATAATTTTTATTTTTTGTTTATTTTGAAATATTTAAAAAATTTCAAAATATTTTCAAAAAATTTTGAAATATTTTGAAATAATTCAAAAATTTTAATATATTAAATAAAGAATTTTACTAACTATAACTAGCAGTGATCATCACTGGTACATAATTAGCAAATAAAATTGCAGGATCAGATGTAATATGCAAATCAATTTATGCAACTAAAAGATTTTTTTAAAAGAAAATAACTAATTGTATATGGGGTGTCTGTACACAGATATTAATTTGCAAATCTGTGTAATGTGTAAATCAAAATAATTTGTATTGAACGAAAAGTTAAACGTAGCCTAAGTTTAGGATAAGGGTAAGTTTAGGATGGAAGTGGAAAATAGTTTATAGCAAAATTTTGCAAGGAATTTTTTTAATTAATACCTAAAAGGCTATTTTATAAGCAAAATTTTTAGTTATGAACAATTTTTTAAAGAATGTATTAATTTATATTACACCTGATCATGTCATCTGATTGGCTTTTCTATATGTCTGTATTCAAACACCCCGTATATAAATAGAAATGCCCTTTTTAAAAAAATGCTAATATCTCAAGAATTTGCTTATAAAACTGCCTTCAACATTCTAACAAAAAAAATTCTTTACTAAATTTCATATAATCTAATATCTTGCTAAAATCTCAGGCCTTATCCTAACCTTAAAGTAAATAAAATGAAATATTTTTATAGTTAATCGTTATTTGTTAATTATATACTAGTAATGATCACTGCTAGTTATTTTAAATAAAAATCTTAAATAAATATAATATTGAAAAATAAAAATTTTAAAAATTTCAAATTGTTTTGAAATGTTATGAAATATTTAAATATATCAAATCTTATATTATTGAATTTTTCAAAATTTATTGCAAATTATTTCACAATATTTCAAAATTTTTTTAAAATTTTTGAAATTATTTATTTCAAAATATTTCATATCAATTGCAATAATTTCAAAATATTTTAATATTGCAAATTCTTTTATAATATTTTGTATATTTTTTTTGCTAATATATAGTTAGGTCTTTTCCTTTAGTTACTTGTCTAACATTTTGGTTGGTAGAGTGTCTTAATAAACACTTTGGTTTTATTTAGTTTTTTTATTACTTTTGGATAATAATTCTTTATATAGTACTATCAAAAATCCATACTACCTTTCTATTCAAACCTTGCTAAGCAGACTTCTGTCTTTCAATCTGCTAGACTTACTTGGCAGCTTCACTTAGATTTTATATACTTATACATTACACTAATATTCTACTGCTTTCTAGTATAAGCTAGTATAACTCTATTATAAATATATTTTATAAATTTGAATTTTGTTACTAGTAGGATAGGACCCAGAGTAATCTATGTAGGGGTAAGAATATAATTTGCTTATTTTTGACTCTTTTTTTGCAAATCTTTTCTATTTTAAGTAAGACATATGCTTATTTTTGACCATTTTTATGCAGATCTTTCTATTTTTAGTAATTTTTAAAACTC
The DNA here is from genome assembly GCA_910592135.1 of Racocetra fulgida. Taxonomy (NCBI): domain Eukaryota; kingdom Fungi; phylum Glomeromycota; class Glomeromycetes; order Diversisporales; family Gigasporaceae; genus Racocetra; species Racocetra fulgida. The sequence goes on along the minus strand of CAJVPZ010001847.1, from coordinate 232 downwards.
TTACTCCTACATAGATTGCTCGGGGTCCTAGTAGAATTTAAACTCTTGGCCTGCTACTTGGAGGTGTAATAACTTATTCACTTCACTCAGTTGTCACACTCTAGTTTTCTAAAATATTTTAATATAGTATATAGAGGCTTTTCAATAGAAAGGGAGGAGATTTCTTCTAAGTAAAAGTTTTTTAAACTTTCAATTAAAATATCTCAACAACTATTAACCTAAATTTAATAAA
>CAJVPZ010001846.1:0-13579 GCA_910592135.1 Racocetra fulgida | reverse complement strand
TTTTTACGTCATTTATTTATGTTTAAGAAAAATTAAATGAATTTTATACACGATAAGTAGTTATGAACAATTGATTAGAAATGTATTCCGAAATCTATTTTGAATATATATTATATAAATCATTTGAGTCTAGTATTATCGCACTTTTCAAATTACTGATTTTCATGCATCACACCGGAAATCAGAAATCTGGTTAAAAATAATTTTTAGCCAATCATGTATTGGCATTTTTTCTAGATTTCTGATTCCTAGTGTGATGTATGAAAATCAGCGGACACAGCAATTTGAAAAGCGCGATAAATCTCAATATTTATAATTTCGACAATACAATACATAATTCTGACTAACAGAAGCTTGAAAAACATCTTAAATTCTAACTAGTATTGCTCAAAATCCTGATAATTCATGATCCCAACAATTCAAACTTCCTTCTATAATATAATATCTCGATCCCAACTATAGAAGTATATACACGAATGTTAAATGCTAACTGGTCAATCAAAATCGTTAATTTAAAAAAATATTAATCAAAACTTGTATTTAAAAATTCAATATCGTTGAATGTTATTACAGGTAAACAAACAAATAAACGTGACTACAGTATATTATATAAAGTTTTTATAATCTCTACATTTTAAAATTCATAAATTGTTTTGCACATTGTACTTATATAAGTCTACTAAAAATTTTGGATCAAAGTTAATGACTATTATTTGTATGTTTCAACTGTTAAAAAAAATTTCAATATCACGCAGATATAAAAGATTATACAATCTAAATTTTACTTTTATTATTTCTCTAGCGTTATTTGCGTTATTTTAAGCTTGTTTTTTTTGCGCAACAGTCGAGATAGCAAACGAATTACTCATAGCTTTGGTCAGTGAAGAGTAACATGAAAGCTGTGGGAGTAAAGGAGAATTAACGAATAAATTGTAAGGCAAGGTGTAATGTTCAAATTTAAATTTATATAATAAATTATTATAGGAGATAATTCCGAAAAAAGTCTTGTAAAGCATATAAATAGTCTTCCTTAACAATTATGTAATAATAATAGAATGGTTATTTTTATATTTGGGACGTTACTACTAGAGTTGTAAGTATCATAACATCGCTTAAGGTAAACTTTTGTTAATGCACTAAAGATGGTTTAGAAATAAACAATTCTTGACAAAACAGTTAAAATCTTCCTGATTATGTTATATTTGATCTTAAAACCGATTCAGGACGTGCAAAATGCTTTTAATCTTTGCACTTTATAACTTCTAAGATACATTTGTAAAAAGCTCACGATTATGCGCATCTATTTTTCAGGCAAGATCTTGCAAACTGAAAATGGTTAAGAAAATGCCAAAATAATTGCTCATATTTGAAGGGTCACATGTTATGATGTGACTTTAATTTTTCACATTCTTTAATTTTCGATTTGTTGAAACCTTGGCAACTTACTTGTTTTAAGGATGACTAAGACTTTAGCGTTAGGTAAAAAGTTTAAAAACGTGATTCTGTCGACTTGTGTTATTTTTTGTGTGACATTTTTTGTGTGACATTTTTTATGTGACATTTAGATTGACCGTTATGGCTTCTTGCGTACCCGAAACTTGTTATTTACGTACGTACGTACGTACGTACGTACGTATGCTAAAATGATCTGATGATCTGCAATTTCCGTTATTGTTATAGAAATTCTAGTTAGATTGGATCATTAGTTCTTGATATCATAATCCGGATCAGATCACCCAAACTTGTATACCTCATACAATATATAAATATAATGTATGTGATGCATATCGTGAAGGTTAAGAGCCGAAATTCACGTTTTTACCACGTTTAGCATATTGACCAATCACTTACATGATTTTGTGGACGTACAGTATCCTCGGAAAGTTTATCACGGTGGGAAGATTGAAGAATAAGTACCCCGTGATATCTTCGTGATCATCACATCACATGATTAAATTACTCGGCCTAAATTAGAGTTAGGGTTAGGGTTAGATGATAGTATAGTTTAGGCCGATTTGTTAGTGCGAGTAAACAAATGACGTCATTAACGATTTCATGTGATGTGATGATTACTGGGGTACCTATTCTTCAAGTGTCCCTATCACGGTTACACAAAAATTTAACGTTGTCACGTTCAGGGGAGAGACTTTGTTATATTAGCACTAGGGTTCTTACTATACCTGATACCGTATTATACCATTAGTATAATACCAGTATAATAAGATTCTGAGCTATAATAAATTGGGGTATATTGTTAGTTATATTGTATTATACAGTATTATATGGTATGATACTTGGTATTATACCTGGTATTATACTACCAATTTCTATTATACCGGTATAATTAGAACCCTAATTAGCACCAATTTAGTGCAGGAACGTGAGCATAAAAATGGTAACCTGAATATCTTATTTACGAACTCAAAGCACTTTAGGATATTAAACAAATGTCTTTATTGTGTCCCAGACACACTATTAGTACTATTACACTTATTTCCTTAACTACTTAGCAAGTTCCAAACTTACTAAGAGTCCAAACGAAAACTACTCAAAGGCTCTCTAAAACTAACTAACTTAAAAGTACTTCTAAACCAACTCTCTCTCTACTAACGTTCTATATGTCTATATTTATACATATAATTAAACTACAAATTGACTATTTACTATTTACAAGTATGTCGTATAACTATATAAATGTCTAATTAAAGTATACCCTTTACTATAAACTTCGCATAGACTATTATAGAGCTACACTACATATCTCACATGTTCCACAAGCCAAAGTTTAATTCTGAAACTTGGTTGCGTCACAACGTATACGCAAATTGTGAAGCCAATTACATCAATTTTCGTGAACTTAATAAAATAGTATACAAAATCGTATTGTGAAGTTATTCCTAATGAAGGTTATAGTAGAAGATACTGACACATTTATATTGCTGATATATATTCATATTGTAATATTTGCTTATTCCACGGGTCTTATGTAACAACCCGTGCTTTTTTCATTTGGTTATTGCACGGGATTGTACGTCAGACACCGTGAAATAATATAGTTATTGTATGGATATATGAATAACCCGTGGCCTTCGGCCACGGTTATTCACTACATACCCATACAATAACAAGTATATATTGATGTATTGCATGTAATGATAACATATCGATATTGCTAAATTTGCATATTTACAAAATTTACGTTAAGTTTCTTCGTGTAACTGTGATAAACTTTCCAAGGATACTGTACATCATTAAGCCATATAACCATACCCTTCGTGATATTTACATATCACTCTGTTTCCTGGTAAATATAGTAAATTAATTATAAAACTTCAAAATTTAATTTTTTAACAACCATCAATTCAATTAAGCTAAACTTTTACTAGATATTTATTATATATATAGCAATATATTTGTTTAATATAAGCTTATAAGGTTGTATATTGATGACAAAAATGATTTAAATTTTTTAAAAAAATTGAATTTTAAAAAAATTTTTACTCAATAAAATGTTCATATAAAGGTAATAAAAAATATATATTAAAAATTGGCTAGAACTTACTTTATCTAATATAAAAAATTGTAAATATATAGTCAAAATTAAAAAAATATTTATATGTTGTCAAAATTAATTTTTGCTTTCATGTATCTACATTTTTGAATCGGACCGTATCTAAATAAATTTATAAGCACTTTACCATTTCTAAATCCAAAAAACTTTATTATGAGTATTAAATTTAGTTTTACATAAAACTTTTAATAGTGAAATTAATTTTATATACTTAAAACTACGAGTGATTGAGAAATAAAAATTGTCCAGCCACACCACCAAAAATTATCAACCATAAGGATAAATAAGGTTTTTTAAACCCATGTAAAACAGCTAATGTCAAAACGTACAACACAGCAGAGAGACTACTATTTTTTGCTTGAATAACAGGTAGGTCTTGCGGTGATACATTAGCAAGACCTGTAGTAGATACTATTGAAGTTTTGAGTAGGTCCATTGCAATTACAGCAATAATTCCAACTACAGTGCCAGAAATACCATCAAAAAATGCCGCTAAGAATTGATTACGAACTAATTTTTCAAGTAAATTATGTCCTAATATCGTAAATACAAAGCATGGAAAAAGTATCCCTATGGCTATGAGTGTTCCACCTAGCAATCCATAGCCTACACTTTGGCCCCCCCAAAGATAACCAGCCTGAAAACCTATAAATGTTGAGAACATTACTAATGGTGAAGGAATGATGTTACCGATGGCTATAGAGTTGAGGAATGTTGTTGCAGACATCCATTGTCCTATTGTTACTGCTTCAGCTATATCAAAATCAATAAACAATCAACTAAAAATCTTGAACGAAATCAATCAGGAATAAAATAACCAATAAAGTAGTATACCTTGTAAAAATGGTATTGTCACCTTGAAAAAAAAATTTTCTTTTGTTTAAAAAATAGAACGAAAAAAAAAAACGATTTCTAAGACAAGAAAAAAAAAATTGATAAAACTTACATAGGCACCACCAAAAGACAAGCTACCAGCAACTAGTCCAAGGGCGAATGTGTGACCTGGGTCAGGACCCGAGCCAGGATCAGCTTTAGCCACACCAATACCCAAAGTACTAGGTGACGGAATATCTTTGTTAATTCCAATATAAATTCCATAACCAATTATTTCCAAAAAAATCACAATTAAACCAAGCCAATATATTTTTCTTTCAATAAACATAAATGCTACACCACATACGCCTAAAGTTATGAAATAATTAAATCTTAAAACGGTTTGAAGTGAAGCTAAAATCGCCATGCAAAATAACCAGTAACTAAAACGATGAGTTGTATGTGATATTAGCGCATGGTCAGCAATTTTGTGCACAGCTCTTAAAACCATTGCAGCCACAATCGGTTGTAAAGCTCGGAAAGAAGCGTTAAAACGATCATTTTGAAGCCCAACTAAAACGTAAAGATAAGAAAATAATAAAATCAAAAGAAAGCCAGGTAAAACGAAACCCAAGCCACCGAGGAAACCGCCAAATCGACCACCAGCAAGACAACCGAAGAACATGCATAATTCAGTAGCTTCAGGACCGGGTAAAATTTGATAAACACCAAAGACTCTATTAAATCTTGGTATAGTAATCCATTTTTCTTTAATTACTAAAACATCCTTAATTAATGCTATTTGAGCCACAGGACCTCCCCATGCATTAAACCCAAACCAGAGATTAAGTAAAAATATTCTTAGGTAAGATAATTTTGGAACATTTGAATTATCCTCAAATTCATTGCTTAATTCATTGCTTATTTCTTCTTTTTCAACATAATTAGGAGGGTTTACATCATTTTCCTTTTCTTTTGTTTCATCATTTTCATTTTGATTATTCAATGTTGGAGATATTGTAACTTTAACTTCATCCTTTGTCACATGGTTTTCTTGCTGTTCAGAATTGATATCATTTTGCGAACTCATTAGTAATAAGTTAAATAATTAATCATATAATCATAAAAAATTTTCGGTGGAAAATAAGTTAATATCACTAATCATCCTGTTTATTTATTTATTTTTTTTTTTGAAGGCAGAATTTATTTGGTTAATAGCGCGATTAATAGTACTACAAACAATAAAATTTTTAATTCTTTAGATAAGTGATACAGCAGTGTCTAAAATTATTAATTGAATTCAAAAGCCGTATCTTTCCTTAAAAAATTTTCTGACTACTTCATGTGGTTATTCTGTGTAATTATGTACCTACGTACGTACGTATGTACGCACATACATACGCATTTGCTTAATGACGCCACTATTGTACTATTTTTGCAAGCATTTGCATACATAAGAAATCCATTTAAAGTATTGATCCACAAATTCTCATTTCATATTATATAACAATAATAGAATTAGAATATCTAAAATTTTATATTACATTTTAAAAAGACGATAACGATAGAATTAATCTTATCAGAATTCTCGCTGATTGATAGAATTTTTTATTGAATACGTACAAACAATGTAAATGAAATTATTTATAGGAGGGTAACTTATAATCATAAAATGGAATATCTAGTGATGAACTTTAAATTTATCCATTTATCGGATTTTCCGGAACATCCCTTATCAATTTTAAGACCGTGTGAATTCTATACTTTTTTTAGATTACTGCGCTTTTCAAATTACTGTGTCCACTGATTTTCATACATCACACTGGGAATCAGAAATCTAGAAAAAAATGCCAATACGTGATTGGTTAAACATTATTTTTAACCAATCACAGATTTGCATTTATTCTAGATTTCTGATTTTCGGTGTGGTGTATGAGAATCAGTGGACACAGTAATTTGAAAAGTGCAGTAATATTTTAAAATTAACCTCCCTCAAAATAATACATATGCTATTACAACCTGGGGAGAAACGCTTGCATACATCAATACTGAGTTTAGCAGGAATTTAGATTTCAGAGAATATAATCTTTATAGTGAGAAAATAAAATATTGTATTTTATAGAAATTTTTTTTTATTAAGTTCTAAGAAAGTTCTTATAACTCGAAATAAGCGACCATTTATATAAGAGAAAATATTATTTACAAATGAAGCAACCATCCTTAACTGTAAGAAAACGTAGCAATAATAACATATAGTTAAATATAGTGTTACATAACTGATAACTATTTCTAACTTGTGTTACGAAAAACTTCGTAGCAACGTGCGTATGTTAGACGTTACTTTCATACTTTCAATTAAAAATTGACGTACGTACGTACGTACTTAGTTTCAAAATTGTAAAATAATGTATGTCATACTTTAATCGGATATTTAATCGGTATAATTTTACCGATTTATAATAAATTAAAAGTAATTTATTTTTTTTTTTTTCTTTCTTGATAAATTATATTTGGTGTCGGATGCATTTTGGTGCACTCGATAGCAAATATGTACAAATCATAATTAAAAGTTGGGGTTAGGGTTAGGATTGGATTAGGGTAAAATTGTATGGAGAATATTTTTTATTAGTTATACAACAGGGTAAATCTTGAGATATCAAAGAGGTGTGTTTGTAGTCGATCGACTAATTGCCAATCGACTAAGTCGTTGCAACGTCATCATCTTAGTCGACTAAGCCGTTTAGAGAGATGTATTGCATTACATAATTTAAAATTGTTTTAATCTAACCGTATTATAGTAGCATCAAATTCTTAAAATTAAGAATATAAATATTAAAAGTGTTATATTACTATTTATGACAAAACCTGCTTGAATTTAACTAATATATATTTTTTTTAAATGCATAACCTATATTGTTTATTATATTTCAATATAAAATGTAGCAATATCATTGTTTTCTTTTAAAATAAATAATAATAAACATTACAAGGGTTTAAGCAGTTTCTCTTGTTAGTAATAATGTTTTCTGCATCTGAAAAAAGCTATTCAGAAGAACAGTTGTTGTGGGTATAGATATATAGATATTTATAGCTGGTTTATTATAAAGAAAAAGTGTGTTTTCTTTTATATTATCATTTTAAAAGATTATTAGATTGATATTGAGAATAGTTTATAGGTAATACAAGAAGTGGCAGAAGTTGCAAATATAAGGATATTTTTACATCTATCTTTATTGAAATTTAATTAGACTCTTTACAAAGAAAAGATACATTTAAATTTTATATCTTAAGATGTCAAGAAAAGAAACTCAGATAATTTATCGGCGGTTTAAACCATGATACTTAAATTATGATCTACTTATATTGATACTTATTATTATAATTTATATTAATATTATTTGTTTAATTTACTTTCTGAAATATTGATTTTAATTAGTCTCAGTATTTGTCATAATCAGTTTTACTAAAAAAATTCTGATATTCAAAATCTTGAAAATTATAATCATTATATGATGATTAATATTTAATGATTAATTGTCATATTAACAATTATTGTGGAGGCTAATGCTAAAATCAGATGATGCTAAAAATTAAAGTCTCTTTTTAAATCTATAAAACCTACTAAAATTTATATAGTATATACTTTTTTTATTAATAAATACTACCCTTTAACTCTAACCTAACTATAAAAAAAGACCACAAAAAAGGCTCTAAAAATATTTACAATTTTATAACAAAATATAAAAAATTTTCAGTATCATCTGATTTTAGCATCTATTTTTCGCAATTATTGTCAGGCATTAAATTTTTATTTGTTATATTGTATGATGCCAGTATTATGATCTGTTGAAATTTTAGATATTAGAATTTTTAAAAAAATTACTATAATTAACAATTTAATATTATTATTATTATTTTTGATTTTATTGTATATATGATAAGCTTTATTACAATTCTATTATAATGCTATATTAGTAAATATCTATATATTCATATATAACCATTTTCATATGGATCTTTGATAGCAAAATGACACTATGAGTATTGTTATACAAAATTTTTATTAAAAAAACATAATAAATCTATTTTTAAAAAAAAAATCCTAGCAAAGATTCCATATGACAAATCACTCTTTAATTTTCTATTAAAGAACTAATTTAAGTATAACTAGTTATTAGAAGGGAAGAAGATACTTAGACAGAACTCTGAACAATCTATAGACAGGTAAGATTTTAGTTTGCTTATTTCAGACTGTTTTTTGTTGATCTCTTTTATTTATAGTAATTAGGTTGCTTATTTCAGACCTTTTCTTGCAAATCTTTTTATATTTAATAATTTTTATAAATTGTTAGCTATTTATAGATTGTTCTGGGTCTTACTTAGACTAGTGTCTTCTGTTATTAACTTGTTACTTAATAGCTAATCTGGTTTTCTTTGAACTGCAATTCAGCAACAAAAGGATTCTTTATCAGATAAATTCTACATCTTTATAGGCAGGTTATATCACTTCTAAACTATCTTGCCTTTATAGAGTTTACTCAAGCACTTAAAACTGTGTTATTTCTCTACTTGGGTCTTGCCAAACAGGTATCAATCTTGCTGAAGTTCTTAGGATTTATCTGGATATAAGGATTTATTTTGAGTTTGTACTGCTTTTTGCTAGCTTGCATATCCTTATATAATTTGTATATTAAACAAATACCTTATAGATCTTTTCAATTTATTTAATTGACATATATCAGATTATAGAACTTAGCCTCAATTTTGATGAGTACTGTGCATAACACAGCTCTAATAGAGAAGATTGTAGCTATAATACAGATAAAAATTCAAAAATTAGCTATAACAGGATTCAAACCTTAAACATGCCACTTGAAGATGATAACTTAACCACTTTACTAAGTTATTATACTTTAAAAATTTAATTATTTAATTTTTTATTTTATTAATTAAATCTTTAATACTTTTTAATCTTTTTTAATTACTAATTGTATAGTACAGTTAGACCTCATTATAGTTATTTTTAATATAGTTACAATATTGTTATAGTCATATTATTTCTTAATCCTAGACATTATAAAACATATAAAATTTGATTTTAAGATAGTTATACATTTTAAAAATTACTAAATATTTGTTTTCTAATCTGATGATTATATTGAGATCTGACTATATATACTATATACTAAATATAATTATTACTTAATTGATATATAGCTTTAACTATTGCAGAATTATTATTTGTTATATCTTTAAATAATTTTGATGCAAGATTCTATTTTAAATTTTTTAATATAAGTAATTCTTAATATTTTCTAAATATAGATATATAAAAATCTTTATTATAAGTAAATCTTGTTTAATTTCAAAATTTGATGTTGTTTAGTATATTATAATTCAAATATAAGACTGATAATCTTGGGTCTATAGATCTGTAGTAAAAAAAATATATTAGTAATATTTTTTATTAATTTATTTAATTTTTTTCAATATAGATATTCTATAGAATAGGTATTAATATAAAAATAAGCTTTGCTAATAATTAGTAATTATTAATTTTTTAATAGCAGAGTTGTGGAGTTTGCAGAATTTATCTACCTATTTTATAAAATATTCTCTAATAATAAATTTCTATATTTTTTATTTAGTATAGTTTTATATAAAACCTAGTAATTTGAAGTAAGTTTATAAACAAATTTATAAAAATTTTTTTTGGTGTTAAAATGACCTCTTGGCTACTTTCTTTTTATTTGATTATTAATAACTTTTTCAGTATAGTATACTATATACATATTTGTAGAGTACAACTAGCTATACATATAACTTTTAGTTACCTATTAAAGTAGTTCACTTATTATTAAGTTTTACACTAGATATCATACCAATAATCTAATTAGAGAGTTATCTATTTAAACTTTTTGCATCTATGTATATTAATCATCTAACCAAATAAGAGTACTAGTATTCCTTATTCTCAGAAACTCAATTTAAGAATTTAAAGCAGGCTCTATAAAGCTCTTTTTTTTGAAGTAAAGCTACTAGAGTCTTCTATATCTACAATCTGGCTAATCTAGTCTTTATTTAATACCACAGGCCATGGCCTACCACTTGTACTCCAGTTTTATAGCAGAAGTATTCTTTGGCTATTTTGTATTTACCAGTTTTTTTGTAATGTTTTAACTATACTATGGTTTAATTGCTACTACACAACCTACTTCTGCCCTTATAGAGTTTACTCAAACCCCAATACTCCCTTCAAGACAACCCAATACTTTCCCTTTCTGTACTCTCTAGCCGGTCTTCTCCAGATTACCAATTCAGATAACTTGAAAGAGCCACTAGTTTCTTGGTATTTGCATTGCAAATCTTTTTTCTCTGGCATTCTAGTGGCCTGGTTGGTAGAGTACCTTTCTTCGAATATCTGGTTCTTGTCTAATTTTACTAGCTTTAGGTAAAGCCAATTCTAGTAGTATCATCAAAAGTTTTTGCTACTTCTTAATTCAGAACTTGCCAAGCAAATACCCACTGTTGTATTAACTTTGTTGGCTTTTTGCGATCCTAAAAACTTATTTTGGGTTTGTACTGACTAAAACTGGCTTGCATGCTTTTGTATAACTTCTTTATTACACAAATACCCAAAGATCTTCCAATTCTGATATAACTATTACTTGGTATAACTGCAGTTAAATGGTCTTGAGTTTTCTCAGCCATATAATAGTGCCCAATCTGTTTTTTCAAATTTAATTTTTGCTCTCTGTGGGAAGGAATTAAACTTGTACTCGACTGCTTGGGGGTGCAACAACTTTACTACTTTACTAAGTCACCACACTTTAAATTTATAAAATTTTAAATTGTTAACCAAGTAAAAGACCTATATATTATTAATAAGCCAATTTAATAAATAGTTGTGATTTTTTGTATTTTTATTTGTTTTGATTTATTTTTTGTACTTTTATAGCTAGTTGATTATTTTTTCTTTAATAATTTAATGCTTAATTTTTAAATAATTGGCAATACTTAATTCTTGTATTAAATTTTCTATTACAATTTTTTTAAAATTTTTTCTTTTATCTATATAATTTAAGCAAGAAGCTGTGTATTTTAATGTTTTTGATTGGTCGTTACAAGTACAATATTCAGATGATTTGATAAATTGAGTTATCTCTATACTATTATAACATAATTACAAAATTACTAAATTGGATTATCATTATATATAATAACTAATTATTATGACTGAGAAATTTAAATGGAAGCTGTATATTTAAACATTTTTGATTGGTTATTACAAGTTGTGATATTTAGTTAATTTGATAAATCAGGTTATCACTATGTAATTATAATATAATTGCCAAATTAAAATTTTTTTGCAAAATGATAATTTAGTCCCGATTGTTAATTAAGGCAGCCCAAATAAAACTTGGTTATATCTACTCTAATGTCTGGACCAAGGTTGTTAGTAATAGCTTTATTAATTGTAAGTTAACTGTAAGTTACCAAAGTCACTATTATAAAAACTATATAATAAATCATGAAACAATTAATCATTTTAGTATATTAGTACAATTACATGAATGTGTAATATGTATAAAATATAAGAGAGATGATTTGGTTCAATTTTTTGTTGTGGCCTATATTAATTTTTACAAAATCTTTTTTTAGCTCATACATTTTTGAAAGAAATTAAGATTTTTAAACTGTATGCATATAGATCACTCACAATGGTGTAAATCTAATATTACTAATTATTAATTTTGAAATTGATCTTATAATGCAAACTATTTAATTTTATTATATTGCAAAATCAATGCTATTGATCAAAATTTTTTATTTTTTAGATTTTGCATATTCATTGAGTTCTTTGTTTTTTTTTAGTATAGTTTTGACTTTTTTGTATGCATTACTAATACTTTTTTATTTTTGAAGATCTTTTACTTTACTGAGAAGGGCAAGATTAAGATTTTAAATCTAGAACTGGCATTAAAATAAATACCAGTTCATAGTTTTTTTCTTTATTTTTTTGAGGTCCTGTTATTAATGCTTTTTTCTTTTTGTAGGTTTTGTGCTTTGGCAAAAAGAACTAAAATTGGGATCTTGAACCTGAAACTAGTATCAAAATAAGTATTTGTTTATTTTTGTTTTGTTTTACTATTTTTTGATATTATTACTAATGTTTTCTTTCTTATTAATAGATATTGTACTTTGCTAAGAAGGATTAATGAGGACATGATTGAGATTTTGAAACTGAAACTGGTATCAAGATTAGTATCTGTTTATATTTTTCTTAGTTTGTTGTTTTTTAGTATTGTTATATTTTTTTACTGTTGCTCACATTCCTGAAGATGATATTCTAAAATGCTATTTTTCTTACTTCACAATTCTAATATCTCTATTTTACAACAGGGCTTTTTTTAGATCTATCTATTTTATCAATATTAAATTCACTGACAGTTATTTTATAAACAAAAGAATTTGTAATTGTTATTTGGGTCAGATAGAATTAGTCATCCCTCAATTTTCTGAAAGCTATTTACCTACTAACTCATTTTATCTACAGTATATTTTTTCAATAAAACATATATTTAATATTATATATTTTTAATAATTCTTTTCTTAGACAAAATATTTTCTTAACAATCATTTTCTTGACATAAAATTGGCTTGAATTAGCTTTAGAGTTGGTTGATTTAGAGTTCAGAGAATCATGTGATGTAGATAAAATTGTAGATTGGTATTATAGTTTCAGAGAAATAAATTTGTAAGTAAATAACTTTTAAGAAACTATATAATAACCAGTAGAATTAGAGTTAAGATTAGTGTAATTTTAAAAATACTTAGTTCTTTCTTGATGGAACTGGCTTAACCAAACCAACATAAGATATAATTCTTAATAAAATTGAGAATTTCATCTGTCTTATTAGATACAAAAACTCACACCCTTACAAATTTCATTACTCTTTAATTTAATACTTCAACTTTCTATTGAATATCTCTTACAAATTTCTATTATTTATAAAAACTTGCAAATCAAACTATCTTGTCTCTTTACTATTCAAACCAAGAGAATGCTATTACTTGCCAAAAATACAAACAATATAGTTCTTACAAACCCTTTAATATTTAATTTACCAACACTTAACAATATTGTTCAAAAAGCTAGTATTGCTAATATTGAACGTATTTTTAACTCTAACT
>CAJVPZ010001845.1:0-13579 GCA_910592135.1 Racocetra fulgida | reverse complement strand
CTGACCCTAACCCTAAACTTAACGAATTTTAAGAATTTTGTCTGCGCCACCAACCTGGTACACATTTTCCGGATGCACTGTAATAAATAAAGTTTAAATTAAGTTACACATTCACCTGATCTTGTGATCTATATCGAAAATTTTCTTTTGATGGAAAGTAAGTGACGCCCGCTTTAAAACATATCCAACTCGGTAACTCTTTTACCGCAGAAATTGATAGTGATCGTCCAAATAACAAAAACTGGGATTATGTGACATTTAAGGAATAATATGTTGATCTTTGTTTATAAAACACGTACCCTAATAGGAGTATGTTTTGCGATTGAAGAAATAGTGATTTTTTGGATTCTCTCTATTCGATGCTGGGGCTGTTGGGATGAAAAGGTAGCCTTCGGAATCAAAAATCCGGTCATTGTGCAATTTTATTCTTTTTGGTATTACACGATACAGATCAATGTTTGGGGACTACGATAATTTTAAGGTTTGGAAAACCCATTTTGTTTTTTTTCAAAATGGTTATCGAAAGAGTGTTCCATAGAATTGATGGCACATAACATAGATTTGAATACTGATAAACAAAATAATAAAAACAGAAATCTTTATAAGCAAGATTTTCTTATTTGGTGAGTATTCATTTGCCCACCTGCGCATTTTGAATGTATTCTCCGATGAAATACCCTTGGGATAGGCTCGTGTTAAAACCAATTATAATAAAATATCTTAGCTGATTACATTACAGAACAATCTTATCGTCCGATAATCGTAAAATCAATTTTTCCGAAAACTTACAACAATTGTAATAAATTGAATACGCAATAAAGAATATCTCATATACATATAGGAATACATATATGTATAAGAAACCGAGATTAATATGGAAAATAAGGGAACCGAAATCGGTATATGTTCAATGCGTAGCTAGTTTTTCGTAGTCGTCATTTGTGAAAGGTGACGTGATGTCGATGTACGAACGTGGAGTTATTCATGATCATTATTAAAGGAATTTAATTAACTATACCGCCATTTTACGCGTTTTCTTCGAATGCTTTTTTACATACAAATTTTTTAGTTTACCACATTTATCTTATGAATTTCAATGAGTAATTATTATTTGTTATTATTTTTAGAATTGAGTCATTAAAAAAATTTAATTGAATGACTTATTAGAAAAAAGGTTGATTTGCCTTTATGAATTATGATGCTTTTCCTAATTTCTAGTTATATCTCAAATGAAAGCAAAGTAATAACCCATTTTTTAAGTTCCGAAACTCCTGTGTATTCATATGCTTCGTCTTCATGCTGTACTACGCCAAATTCGCATTTATTTATATAAACCCATCTTCATAGCGTCCAAATAGATTCCATGGAGACACTTAACAACCTAAACAACATGGACCCAGCGTCAATCCAAGTTCCCTTTCCACCAAGAGTTTCCGTATCACGCCTCGTAGAAAAGCGTCTCCAAACCCCTGCACATTCGAAATCTCCGAACTCGTTCTTTATTTATCGTGGGGCTTTCCTTGATGAAGTACGTACTCGTAATTGTAAAGTCAAGATGACTGATATATCCCCAATTATTAGCGCTTCTTGGAAACGACAACCTCTGTTCGTTAAAAATGCGTATAAAGAAATTGCTCAGGAAGTTGAAAGATTATCTATCGAATTACGCCAGAACGCAAAAGCATCTGCCGCTCGTAAACAACATGTTGTCGTTCAGCCTTTGGAAGAAACTCAAACGACCATAATGCCTCAAATTCCTCCATTGAATATACAAATTTCGAATGAGAATTATGGAAATTTGATTTCGAATCAACCACTTGACTTTACCGGTTTTTCGACTATTTTCCCCGATCATAATCAACTTAATCAAATCATCCCGCAAATCCCTTTCGAATACAATGTTAATGTTTTTTCTAATAATCCACCTTATTAAGTGTTAATATTAACGATATTTTCTATTTTTAATTTATGAGTTTATTTTTATTATATGCCGTTTTACATGTTTTTATAATAAGTGATATCACGAAAATTATGTTTCTTTAGTATTATGGTGTAATAACAACAATAAGAAATTTTAGCCTTTAAGATTTTTATATTTTCATTATAGATGGGGAGGTGGCAATATGATAATTTTCACTGACTGTATGGTCACGTGATACGGTGCCTGCCCCCTTTTTATGCTGTTTTCTATGTAATAAATAAATAAATATGCGAATATTATGGTACCATGGCGTTAAGCTTACATAATTCTTTGTTTACTTAATTGAATTGTCTCAATATTGACGCTAACATATTTGATTAATCGTAAAATTTTTGTCTTATTTGATATATCTTACAGTATGTGGTCACTGAATGATTATAACTTATTTGGCAACACCTTAGTACAAATTCAATCGACTCTCTTTATATAGAATCCTCAAAGCTAAGTTCTATTTAAAAGTATACTTAATATTTAAACTGAACTTTATATTATAATTTATAGTTATACCATTTAGACAAGGTTTATTGTGTCTAATTTATTCAGATTTGGTTTAGAGAGTTAGCTGTCCACAAAATTTTTACTTACCTTTTACGAGATGAATAAAAATTTATAAATATGTATTAGAAGCAATGCATAAAATTCAAGTTTAATTTCACGTTCTCACAAAAACATCTATATACTGTAATAAATTGTGATTTCTTATGTTCCATATAAAATGAAGCTTAAGATGTTATGTTTTCAGAAAACATTGTGAGCGTTTAATTTCGTATATTAATTAAAGATGCAGAATAAGTTATACAAATTCATTTAGTGCTTACGTTAAACATGCCTGATAACCAAGTTATCAGCTAAGTCTTCAATACCGATTTAGTTACACAATTATAATGAAAATTTTTATACTTTTTTTTTTTTTTTGGAAAACTGGTAACATAACTTTTTATTAAACGGGATAAGCGTACTAAGTAAGTTGAGGCTCTCGCCTTGCTATACAAAATATTTTTACTCCCACAAACATTTTTTGAAATTTGCTATGTATTTGATTGGTTAACAAATAATACACTAATTTGATTGGTTAAGATGACGAAACCAAGATTGAAAATCATTTCCATATTTGGACTTTTCGGATATTTGAGACTTGCGGATTATTCTCGATTTATGGAATATGCATTTGGGTGCCGCCAAGTGAAAACTAGGAATTCTAAAAATAGATTTCTTTAGAATACGGATTTTAAATGATACTAATATGTGATCAAAAAACAGTATAATTTATTATTCTAGTCAGATCGGTTAAAAGCCCGCATTCCGTTGTCTAAAGAAATCTATTTTTAGAATTCTTGGTTTTCACTTGGTGGCATCCATTTAAAAAGTTTATTTGTACAGTATATATATTCTTTAAGATCGCAACAGATCACAAAATTCACAAAGTTCTTGCAGATGATATGCCATATTTCTCCATGGGGAGTACTCGATCTCTTATAGCTGTCACAGGCTAAAAAGGACATTTCTGAAATAATAATAAACCATGCCTCAATGATGAAATGTTGAAGACTTGGATAACATATGAGGCTCGTTTGGCAAAGATTATGACGAAAGATGAGTCAAAGTAAAAACAAGTGAGTTATGTTTAAAGCTCTATTAGTCTTTTAAGGTTGTTAAAAGGACGTAACTTCAGAACTTGGTTGTGACATTTATATGCGAGGTAGGGCACATAGGATTACTACAGTCATACCCCTTTATAATCACCCGTATAATCGCATAATATAAAAACCTTTTATAATTACACCTCTATTTGAATCCAATTACCATTTAATAAAAAAAACCTTTATATAAATATATCTCCTCATAAGCGCTTTTTTAAAAAATTATTATGTTCCCAACTAAGTAGGTATGACTGTAACCCGGTAATAAAACCCATATCTCAGATAATTGACAAAATCACCAACGTCACGCCACTGGCGAGAAGTACCCTAGCCATGGCGAAAAATGTTCGGGTCATGTGACGATCTGCGGGTAATTATCCAATAACGACTCCCGATTTCGTGTAACGTAACACAATCAGGAAAATTCAAAACAAACGATCGTTTTTTCAAAACTTGCTTATTTCTCGAAAATTTTCATAAGAAACCGCCTTCTGCGCTCTAACAAAAAAATTTTCTTGGGAGATTTTACATATATTCCGCCAAAATATAACCCTAATATAAACATTAATCCGATCATAAATAAACTTTAAAAAATTTTTCACCTATCACATGACCCGAACATTCTTCGCCATGGCTAGGGTACTAACTGGCGAGTTGCCTTACATGTGGTGGTTTCAGTTTACCCGTAACACAAGTTTATTTTGATTCACAACATCAGAGTATACTGTATGGGATCATATATTGTTAGGGTATAACATATCATAATTAATCAAAATTATGTCGGATCAGTCACTAAATTTATAATGAGAAATTTTTACAAAATGTAGATCAATTTGGTATTTTATCATATAAAACTATATAAAAATATTTACATTTATCTTCATTTGCGCAAATTTTGATTTTTAATATAAATTTTTTTTCTATAACTCTGTTCCTACGATATTATTATATAAATAAAAAAAGGTCGAGTTATAAATAATGGTTTAATAAGTCTGTGCATCTAATTTTATATTATTAAATATATAATTTATATTTGAGCACTGCCGAGAAAAAGGCAGTACGGAGTTTTAATTATATTAAATTAGATAATAGAATCGATATTTGTGTACCATCATAAAATCCGCATTTAATGGATTTGCGAATGTGTAGATATAGTTTTGATTTAATTATAATGTGATACACCCTAATATATTGTGGATCCAATTTTTTATGTCACTTATAAAATTCTGTTTGGGGTTACCAGGGTCTTTACAAAATATACAAGTAATAGACCCGCTATAAATCAAGGGGAGTACTATCAATGAGAGGGTGGGTACTTTATATAGCGAAATACTGTATTTGATTCTTATTAAATACAATTATTTTTAAATGACTTTTAGACTTTGTAGAGACTTGATATTTTGGATTCAACTCTATGAAACATAGAGGTAGTTCTATGCACTCGACACTTGCTGTAGTATTCTAGCCATGACGACAAATTTTGTTGCTCGTTTTACTTGAACAATCGCATCCTGATTGGATGAAATTATTCAATTGGAATTATTTTTTCAAACTTTCAATGAAGATATCTTGGAAACCAACTGTTTAAAATCGATAATTTTTTTTATTTTAATCATACATTTATATAAAATCAGAATAAAAAAAAATTAATGATTTTAGATAGGTAGTTGTCGAGATACCTTTGCTCAAAGTTCGGAAAAAACTTTTTTTGTAAAACTTCTGTTTTGATAGTATCCAAGTTTTTTTTCAAACTTGAGCGAAGATATCTTGACAACCATCTATCTAAAATCGATGAAATTTTTTTTATTTTTAATTATACAGGCATATAGAATCAGAATAAAAAAACTTCATCGATTTTAGATAGGTAGTTGTCGAGATATCTTCACTCAAAGTTTAGAAAAACTTTGTCACAGCTTTGTTTTGATAATTATCCATGTTTTTTCTAAACTTTGAGCGAAGATATCTCAACAACTATCTATCTAAATTGATAAAAAAAATTTATTTGAATTATACAGACATATATAATCAGATAAAAAAATTTCATCAATTTTAGATAGATGATTGTCGAGATATCTTTGCTCAAATTTCGGACACAGCTTCTGTTTTGACAATGATCTAAGATTTTTCTAAACTTTGAGCGAAGACATCTCAACTACCAATTTAAAATCGTTGAAAATTTTTTATTTTAATTATACAGGCATATATAATCAGAATAAAAAAGTTTTTAATAATTTTAGATAGATAATTGTCGAGATATATTCGCTCAAAGTTCAGAAAAAACTTTGTCCAATTTCTGTTTTGATAGTTTAAGTTTTTCCGAACTTTGAGCGAAGATATCGTGACAGCTGTCTATCTAAACTCGCTAAAAAATTTTTTATTTAATTATACAATCAGAATAAAAAAATTTTCAATGATTTTAGATAGGTTGTTGTCAAGATATTTTCACTCAAAGCTTGAAAAACTTTGCCGTAGCTTTTTGATAATTGTCCATTTTTTCTAAACTTTGAGCGAGATATCTCGCAATCACCTATCTAAAATTATTAAAAATATTTTTATTCTGATTCTATATGCCTGCATAATTAAAATAAAAAAAGTTTCATTGATTTTATATAGATAGTTGTTAAGATATCTTCGCTCAAAGTTTAGAAAAACTTGATAATTATCAAAAAAGCTGTGGTAAAGTTTTCTCTGAACTTTAGGCGAAAATATCTACCTAAAATCATTGAAAATTTTTTTATTCTAACTCTATATGCTTATATAAATAAAATAAAAAAAAAATCATAGATTTTAGATAGGTAGTTGTCGAGATATCTTCTCTCAAAGTTTGGAATAAACTTGGATAATTATCAAAACAAGTTGCGGCAGTTTTTTCCAAACTTTGAACGAAGATATCTTGACAACCACCTATTTAAAATCGTTGAACTTTTTTTTATTCTAATTCTATTAAGACACATTTATATCTGATATAATTAATAATTAAAGATATATTATTAATATCGCATAAAATCCAATTGACATTAATAAACACATTACTACGAAATCTATCAACTCAGAGCCTAAAACTATACAAATTCAAGAATTTATTTAAAAAAAATACTACAGTATAATAAAAATTTTTTTAAAAAAGCACAAAAAACAGATAAAAGATATGAACTATTTATTCTGAGAGATAATAAAAAGCATGTACCGGTAAATAATTTTTAATGGTACATAATAACAGTTAATTAATGCTAAACAGATTTAGCCATAATTCTAATTAATAATCGTAAACGTAATACTATGCTTTAATAATTGACGGAACATGATATTTTAACCTCTCATAAAGTTTGCAAGCTCATGCTTTCTTCATTACTTTATGTTACTAATCTATGTACTGGTAATACGTATCTGTCTTTGGAAAAATAATAAGTTATAAATAGAATAGCATTGTAAACCTTTTGAAATGACTTAAATTTACCAAATTTTAATATATTGCAAATTATAATGGTTAAATCGAAACACCTAAACATCCCTCTCATCTGACTTCTGAATTACCTCATCAATTACAGTCGTCCCTCCATATAGTCACCTCCCATATAATCACACCATATGTAATCACTTTATGTTTAGGCCAAAATATGATTTAATTTATAAGAAAAAGGGACCTTCATATAAGCACAACTCCTATATAAGCACATTTCGAAAAAAATTTACTATGTGCCCAACTGTGTGATTTTATGGAAGGACGACTGTACCAAATTACTTTGATATGTTGTAAAACTGAAGGTTTAGTTTCTAAGCTTTTATATAATAACCTTTCTGAATTCATACTCATGGCCTCAAATTTATTTTTGTGCAATCTTGTGATAACAAATCATTATACATACTGACTTGATTTTTTTTTGAATATTAAGATAAGGGCATTTCTCTGGTTTTTATTAACATATTAAACTTATATAGACTATGGTTATATATATATTAACTTACATAGAGACTTGACTAATTTATTTATGACCTAAATCTACTAGTGTAGTCCATGTTCTGCAAATGTATCATCTAGCTTTATGCTTCTCAACTAGCTATTTCTGATAGTTACTATATTTTTTTATGTTTCTTCACATCTAGTCATAAGTTCTAATTAGATAGTAGCAGGTTCTTTTACTTTTTATAAGCTTACAAATTGGTATAACTGCAAGCATGGTCTACTAAAAGTTTTTTTATAAAATATAGATTAGTGTAACTATAGTTGGTGCAGATAGTAGCCTTCCTACAGCCTATATCTCAAGCCAAGAACTTGCTACCTAGTTAGGAGAGTTTTGCACTTGATTTGATTTAATCTGATTTAAATATTTGATTTCAAATCAAATTCAAATATAGATTTTCAAATCAAATCAAATTCAAATTGAAAGATCAAATATTTGATTGGATTTGAAAATATTTATAAATAGCTAAAATTTGAAGAACTATAGCTTTAAAAGCTATTTTTTTAAAATTATACAGTATTAAGACAATTACTAATTTGGTTTTATGTAACTAGAGCTATTTTAATTAGAAAAATATTTTTATTTAATACACAAAATTGATTAGTTTAATAAAATTTTAAGAAAATTGAATATATTTATAAATGATTAAAATTTAAAGAGTTATAGTTATAGAGGCTATTTTCTTATGATTTTATTAAGATAATCACTAATTTGGCTATATAAAACTAGAGCTATTTTAATTAAAAAAACTTTTTTTTTTCTTTTTTTATAGTCAAGGTTAGCCTCTTTGGTTTTTCACTTTTATTAGATTGTAGAATCATGTAGTGCTCTTATCAAGGGGCCCCAGACAAGTACATTCTGATGAAGGTACATTCTAGTCATATCTGTACCTTTTGAGGTCTAATTTAAGTAGTCTGCCTATTACTAGGTTCTACACTAGATGCTGTACTTATAACCCATTATTATTTAGATTATCTAATTAAACTTTCTGATCTAAGTTTCCTATGCCAATCCATCTAACCTTACCTTAAACATATGATACATAAGTTAGTCCAAGTTCCAAAATCATTGCGAGCTACTTATAGGATTACCGGCATGGTTAACTGATTTAATTTCGAGTGCATTATCTGCTAGAGCAGTCCGGTATTCACTATTACTGTATTATCTAGTCTTTTTTGAATAAGTCTTGTTAAATAAATTCTATATCTTTATAGGCAGGCCACACTGCCAATTCTTTTCGCAGATAAGTTTACTAGATAGGTTCTAAACCTTTATAGGCAAGCCATATCGCTGAACTCCCTAGCTCTTGCAAAGTTCACCCAAACCTGGTACTCTTCCTTTAAGACAACCCAGTACCTTCCTTTTTAGTATCCCCTAGCCAGTCTTTCCAGACTACCAATTCAGACGGCTCAGAAGGGACACCGGTCCCATGATATCTGCCAATCCTTTCATTCGATCGATATTCAAGCTGGCAGCCTGGTTGGTGAAACAACTTGCTAAGTATTCTTGCCACATCTAGTTCTTCAGCCTCAGATGAAGCCTATTTTAGTAGCCACTATTAAAAGTCTGTGCTACATCTCTATTTGGGTCTTGCCAAGCAGGCATCCATCTTTCTGATTTCTTAGGTTTATATGAGTACAAGGTCTTATCTTGGGTTTGCACCCACTAATACCAGCTTGCATGCCTTCATATAACTTATATATTGCACATATGTTCCATGTTCTTCTAATCTTGTTAGTGCAACCAAGATTACAGAAATCTCATTTCAACTGATCGTCGAAAGACAGTGGCTGTCATACAAGCAAAATATTTGAAATTTTATCATTAGTGGGTTTCAAACCCATCTGCTAACTTGCTGCTTGGAGTGCAACAACTTAATCACTTCACTAAGTTGCTACACCTTTTATTAAAAGAACTTTTTTATTTAATTTACAAAATCAATTAGCTTAATAAAATTTTAAGAAAATCTAAGATATTTATAAATGGTTAAAATTTAAAGAGTTATAGTTCTAAAGGCTATTTTCTCAAAATTTTATTAAGATAATTGTTAATTTGATTTTATAAAACTTGAAATATTTTAATTAGAAGAATATATTTTATTTAATATACAAAATTGATTAGCTTAATAAAATTTTAAAAAAATCAAAGATATTTATAAATAGCTAAAATTTAAATAGTTAAGTTTTGGGTTTGGGGCCTGTAGCTTACTGGTTAAGCTCCCAAACCCCACATACAAGGTTGACAGTTCGAGTCGGGCTGGTGGCAAATTTTTGAATTTGTTACTGTAACCTTAAAATAGAGCCATAATCAGATGTGAAGCCCTGTGGAAAGTCCAAGTGCAAGTACGGTTTTGGAATAGGAATTCCTGAAAGGAGCTCTGATCATGAAGTGCAGGCATCATGTTTGACAGCAGCGTTACAAAAGGTCTAGGCTGTAGAAGATCACGCATATTAGCCCTCTGGTTGAGGTGACTTAGAGGCAACACCAACATCTCTTCACCTCTATATTAGGCAATACCAACATCCTCGCATCCAACTTGTAGGGTACTTGCTTGGAAGGATGATCAATGGATTGTGCGCATTAGTTCTAATTTAGAAATGGTGCTGGGTACTTGCTTGAGAGAGTGATACAATACTACTGAAACTGAAATGGTGAGAGAAGTGGCGAACATCTAAAAGGGCTGTGATAAAGGATTGGCCTTACCTAAACAAGAAGCACCTCTAGCACCGTGGAACAACTAGCTAAAGAAGGTAATTTCATAGAGGCAGACGAGCTAATCTAGTACATATAAAGAAACCAAGTCAAAGCTCTAGTCATACCTATATGGAAGTCATTGACGAAAGAAGCCAGAATATATCAACAATAATACAACACCAACCAATGATGAAGAGTCAAGTTGGAAGTCAAGGTGAATTGGGGTACATCTCCTAGTAATATGACGCAAGGCCTATGGTTGGAAGTAGAATTGCTTGCTACTTAAGAAATTTCGTGGTGTTAGGCTGGTCTTTAACAAGATAGGTCATTAAAGCAACTATGCAATAGGGTTCTGGTAATACACCATATGAGGAAGTAAAAATGGATTAGTTAGTATCACTATATCAGAAAAAGAACGTTAAGTCCTAGAGTGGTAAACTAGTGGCAGCAGCAGGACTTGGCTTGAGATATGGGTAAGTAGTACCTGGGCAGATAAGTAGAAGATTAGAGCATTCATGAAGAAAGATGGTACATGAAGAGATGCAAACCAGTTGAGGCAGTGCAAACCCAAGATAAGTCCTTAATTCAACAATGGAATACCAAATCTGTTATGTGATAAACCTAACTAGGCAGCAAGTTCCTGGCTTGAGATACGAGGCTGTTAGACCATCTGCATCAATTACGATTGCATAAATAAAATATCTTAGAGGGAAATTGCAGTGGATCATGCTTGCAGATATATCAACTTGGAAGCTCATTAGGAGCGGATATCCAATATACCAAATTAGAAGTTATGACTAGTTAAGTGAGACATAAGGGGAATGTGATATTACTAGAAATAGTTAGTTAAGAAGCATTAATCTAGGTGAGATATGTGTAAGGCATGAACCACTCTAGTAGGTTTAGGTCATAGATAAATTAGTCTAAGTCTCTGTAGTGCTATATTAATGTATATGTAAGGATATATCTAAGTATATATTAATAAAAACCAGAGGCATGACTTCACCTTAAATATTAAAAAAAAAAAAAAAAAAAAAAATAGTTAAGTTTTAGAGGCTATTTTCTCAACATTTTATTAAGATAATTGCCAATTTGGTTTTATAAATCTAGAAATATTTAATTAGAAAATCATTTTTTATTTAATATACAAAATTGATTAGCTTAATAAAATTTTAAGAAAATTGAAGATTTTTATAAATAGCTAAAATTTAATTTAATTTAAAGATTAAAAATCAAATAATTAATCAAATTCAAATTTGAATTTTTTAAATCAAATCAAATTCAAATACAGATTTTTAAATCAAATTAAATTTAAATAAGTCTAATATTTGATTTGATTTTAAGGAACCCTACTAATAAGGTTTACTATATAATAGAGTTGATATTGCACTATTAGGTAAATCTTTCTATTTATCTGCTTAAATACCACTAATTTATATATTAAGTCAAGTTTCTGCTATTATTGCTAGTTTGCCTAATTTCAGAATTTAATATTTTTTTTGAATATAGTAATACATTACTAACTTATTTGTAATTTATTATATAGTATATCAGAACTGTGTTTTATATTATTGCTTTAATAATCTATCTTATTAAAAAACTAGTATAATACTATAAAATTCCTTAAATAGCAAGCAGCTCTATTTCTAATTATAGGTTTTGTATTATATTACTAGAAAAAAACTTCAATTCATTTTAATTTTCAATATGAACTCTCAATATTAATATATTTTGATATCTTTTATCATCAACTTTCATATACAGTCAGACCCCTCTAAATGCTACCCCTCTAAGTGCACATCCTATGAAACACCTTCCTAAATGCACATTTTCTCTTGGGCCCAACTAATATTATATCTATAGATTTTTACCTCCCTAAATGCAATACCTCTTTAAGTGCACGTTTGACTAAATTTTTGTATATGGTCCCATCGCATTGCATTTAAGAAGATCTAACTGTATATAATTAGAATATTTACTTAGTACTTTTATATATACTAGATTAGCTTTTTTATTTTTATATAATTATTTTTTTTAGCTAACTGTTTTACAATACTAATGATGTTTTTAATTTTAGTAAAGTTAATTCTTTATTATAGCCTTTTTATATAGTTACTTTTTTAACTAAATATCTAATACTATTTCTAAATTAGAATTTATTTATATAATCTGTTAATTATTTTTCAAGCAAGTATTTCACAAAGATGTTGATACTGCCTAAAGTAAAAGCAAAAAAATATTGATATTATCTTGTTCTTTTTATTAAAAACTTGGATAAAAGACTAAAATCAGATAATTTTTATTTCTAAGAGGCTATACTCCACCTTCTATCTAATTCAATATTAGCAAATTAAATTTACTTATTATAATATATAAACTGATGATCACAAACCTCCACTCTCTAAAAAATCAGGTAATTGCTGTTTCTTTCCTTATTTGTATAATCTTTATAATCTGAACCTTTATTATACTACTTGTTATATATAGTATTTGTATTCTATAATTAAAACTTTTCTAAAAATTTCTATTTCAAACTCTTATTGTACTTGAATTTCTATAGGACTTTGTATCTAATTATGGCTTTCAAATAAGTTGCAAAAACAAATTTAAAATTTCTTATTAGTCTAATTCAAACTATTAATCTTATCTATAAGGTTTAAGAGCTTAACTAGTAAGCTACAAGATTTAAACTCTATTATATAAAATTGATAAACTATTAACTATTTTATAAAGTTTATAATATTCTTCAAAGATTTTTTTAATTTAATTAATGATTCACAAGTTATGTAAAGTGATTATAGTATAACATAATGCAGATTATATATAAAAATTATTATAAACAAAAATGCAACGTGTGTTTAAAGAAACTTTTTTTGTACTAAGTTAATTAATCTTCTGCATTAAGAGAAGGTTGTAGAGCTCATTGAGATGCATCTAACAACATTTATATTATTCAAATTAGTTTAGTGGATGCTAAGATATTGTTACAAACATTTTACTAACTATATAAAATTTTATGTAATGTTATGGGCTAAAACAAAAGATCTACAAAATTAGGTACAGCAAACCTGTGATTGAAGCAATAAATCTAAGAAATATTGGTTTATCAGTTGAGGCTTATCGGCTGAATAAAGATAAAACAATAACCAACACAAAATCTGAAGAAAAAGAAACGCATAAGAAAAATAAAAGAAGACCAAATAACAAGATTTACTTTACAGAAATTGCTTGTTTTTTTAAAATAGATATAAGATATCTTAAAGTTATTAATTTAATAATTTTATCTAAAAAAGATTATTTTA
>CAJVPZ010001844.1:0-13580 GCA_910592135.1 Racocetra fulgida | reverse complement strand
TTCTGTAAAAAGTGTACTAATAAAATATGTAATAAACTATTGTAAAAATGTCTAAAATAGATAAAATATGTTATAAATTATGTAAATAAACTAATAAAATGATAAAATATATAATAAACATAGAAAATATATAATATAATTTAAGGAAAATTATAAGAAAAATGTTAATAAAAATTCATTAATATTACAATATTTTCAGTTAGCTATTTAGAACTCAAAAGAGAAAATTTTAGTAGATCTGTTTTTCTATATGATAAAGTAACAAAAGAAAACTGGTATAATTATAAAGTAGAAGTGAAAGAATCCTTAAGAATAAAAAAATCTAATACAAAACCTTTTGAATTTTAATCATTTCTCAGAAGAAGAAACTCAGAATTTGATATGGGATTTAATTACAAAAGTATACTAGCAGCAGCTCAAAAAATGCTTCATAAAAAAAAAATCCTAAATATACTAGCAACTAAATTAAAATTAGAAAAGAAATCCAGGTTATCACAACTCACAGTCTATTTGGGTAGATAGATAAGCTTGGGTAGAAAAACCTCCAACTATGGTATTTAACCAAGAATATTCAAGAGTTCAATGAACAGATTAAATACATTAATTCCTATTGTAGAACTTATATAGAGGAGATCTAAAATTGTTAGACACATGAAGTAATCTTTGACCTAAAGGGTTGCTGAAAAATTCTTAATAAAAGAAGAATAGAAGAACTTGAAAAGATTAGTGATAAAATAAATAGAAACATTGAATGAAGATATCAAATGATAGATAAACAACAAGGAAAGATGTTAACAATCTTACTCAATAAACCAATTAAAAAAATCAATATAGACAGACTACTTGAAAAAAATGACCTTACAAGAAGGCTGATTACCAATCCAAAAGAAGTATTGGAGAGTATAAGTAGACATTTCCAAAATCAATTCAGAGCAGAAAACTTTCAAGAATAGTTAATAGATAAAGAATAGGCTAAAGAAAATAGTCTTATAAAAAATACAAGAGGACTGGTATTATGGTTTGAATGAAAATATTACAGAAATAGAATGGTCTGAGATGCTAACAGATCTGAAAAAGAACACAGCACCAGGTATCTTAAGCATAACATATATATTAATTAAAACAGCAAATAAACAAGTACAAGAGGTTTTCAAAGATATTGCAAGCATATATATAAAACAGGAATGGTCTCGAAAAAGTAGAAATTGTTTCAGATATACCTAATTTCAAAAGAAGAAGACTGGCACTACAATTTAAATAATGTCAGACCAATTGCATTATTAGAAACATTTCACAAGTGTATAACTAAAGTGCTTACTAAAAGATTTGCTAGAGTCCTTCTAAAGAAGAATATACTAAAAGATATGAATTTTGCTGATCTCTTAAGTAATTCTACAGAAGAGCTAATGCACATTCTAAATACAATTATGGAGAATGTAAAAGATAATAGCAAAGAATTGTAGATTGTATTTTAAAATATGAAAAAGCTTTCTATTCAGTATCACTAAAAGTTTTACAAAAAGTGATAGAAAGAATTCAGCTATCTATAATAATGATTAGACTTATACTTAATCTTTTTGAAAATAGACAATCCAGAATTATTACAGGTCTAGGTCCAACAAACTTTTTTGAAATATAAGAATAGAACAAGATTAAGTAATTTTATCATTAGTGTGGAGAATCTTTTATAAACCGCTTCTGGAAAGAATTTAAAGAGATAGGATATACAGTAACCCATAGAATGTCATTAGATCTAAACTCAAATTCTGTAATTAACAATACTTGGAGACAATCAGTAGTAGCTTTTGCAGATGATATGACATGTATAGAAGAGAACAAAAAGTAGATGGAAAAAACACTTACAATTGCAGAAGAATTCTTCAGAATAAACAACTTTCAAATTAATAAAAAAAAGACTAAGCTAATTATGATGAATTCAAAAAACACCAAAGAAGAAAAGAAAATTTTCTTTAGAAAAGAGTGGATATATGAAGAAAGAGAAAACAAGATAACAAGATTCTTTAGAATTTGGTTGAATAACAAGTTGAAAGAAAAGGCAGTTTAAGTCAAGGCAAAAGAAATCGTACGATCAACATTTAAGGACCTTATCACTAAAAAGATAATGATCAGTCAAGTGTCCTACATAAACAACATGTGTATAATTCCTAAATTATATTACATATTGCAGATCACAAAGATGTCTAAGAAAATGATCTACAATGAATATATATCACTGCTACAAATAGCAAAAAACAAGATGGAGATTGCACATATGACAATAACAAGCATAATACATCATAGAAGTTTAGGTAACTGCTTTTCTCTGCAAAACCAGCTGTTACTTAAGCAAATCACAAGTCTTTATAATCATCTCAACTCAACTGGTCTAGAGAAGATATTAACAAAAATAAGAATTGAAGAAGGACTTTTTCTTGTTAAAGCTTCAGAAAATAATTGGTATGAAGAGATCTTAGAAATATACTCAAAAATTTGAAAAAACAATTTAGCATGCTTAACAATGTTAAGAGCAAAGGAACAAACCTTGCTTTTAACTTTAGCAGTACCTAGAGGTTGGAACCAGTTTTAATAATTCAGGTTTATCACATGAATTTTGTGATATTATAGAATTTAATCCAATTAAAATTTAATAAATTCTAAAATATCACAAATTTCATGTGATAAACCTGAATTATTAAACCCGGTTCCAACCTCTAGCAGTACCAACCTTCCAGAATTCAACCAAAATCGAAAACTTTATACTATACTAGGAAAGCTATTTATGGCCCCAGTAGCCATTGTTTTAAAGTCTTAATTTGATACTTATTGACATACTACTAGATCCAAGAGGAGAATGAATAATAACTTGGCAAAAACTCAAATTTCTTAGAAAGGAAACAAGCAGAGGCAGAATAACTAAATAGTTTAAACAAATCGAAGAATTAATACTAGAAAATCCTCAAGACAAGCTGGTTAAATTACAATACAGAACAGAGGATAACAACAAATAGTTCTTAAGAGCTCAACTGGCTAAACTTTTAGCAAATAATCAGATCAAGAAGTGGATAATCATAAAACTACCAAAGAATGAAGAGAACCCAAAACCAGTAATTGCATGAGTAATCTCAAAAACACAAAAAAAAATTTTAGTAAAACATTGGAACTTAAATAAAATTCACAATATCAGAAACTTTATACTAAAAAAATTCACAAGATGTGAATCAAACCAACAAAAAACAATTGAAACTTGCAAGAAGCATTATCACAGAAGCAAAATCTAAGAGTCTTTATCTGCCTTTATTAAAAGGAGAATAAATAGAGATTAGAGATTTCTTTAAACTCAATTGAAGTACAATATAAAAGTAAAAAGCAAGAGTAATTGAAGAGGAATCTCAATGTATAAAAATTGTTACTTATGATCTAGACACAGAGATGATTCAAAAACAAGATATGTCACCAAACTTAAAGAGGATTTGATCAAGTAAAATGAGAACAATCAGTTACTACCATATAGAGATCTAACTTTTTATACTAATAGATCATTGCAACAAACAAGAAATAACACAGAAGGCCCAGATTGTATAGATATAGGAATTGTACAAGTAGATTATAGTGAACAAACAATAATTGAAGAAGGCTTCACCAAGACAGAGAATTGGCCCTCATCAACCAAACCAGAATTGATGGCAATCTGGTTAGCAATTTTTGTAACACCTAGCAAAAAGAAAGTCAAGATATATACAGATAGTATAATAGCAATTGCAAGTATAAAAAAAGAAAAGAGCAATCTTTTAAGCAAACAATAGCTAAGACAGAATCATGATTTAGTATATAATATTATAGAGTTAGTTAAAGTAAAAGGAATTCAATTAGATTTAGTCAAAGTTAAAGGTCATAGCGATATTAGGTAGAATGACAAAGTAGATAGATTAGCAAAACAAGGTGCTATGATAACAAATATAGATAAAATTATTTTTAACACCCATTAAGGCCAAATGTTTCACTACATTGAGATGGAACACTTATTGAGCATCCAGTAAAACAAGTAATCAAAATACTTCTAGACCTCAAGATAGCTACAGACTGGAAAGAATCAAAAACAATACAGAAAATAGAACCAAAAGAGGATCTCAGAACTAATGAGTAAACCTATTTTTGAAAGCAAATCAAAAAAAATAGCAAAGTTAGATATACAACATTAAAGAAAAACAAACACCTTGAAGCTCTAATTAAATGTGTTAATGAAAAATTACTGGTGCTTCAAACACTAGCACAAGACAGATACAAAATGTAGATGAGATTTTCTGGATCATGTGATCAATCAATCTCTAGACTATGCTAAAGTTATATAATTACATGGGCACTTTTCTATTATATGAAGCAAATCTATATAAAGTATTTTTTTTTACTAATCTACATTTTTTTTTTATAACATTGCTTTTTGCTGTCATTTGTGATGTTATTAATGCTATTTGCTAATGTTTTTTTATTATTGCTGGTGTTTTTTCACTGTTTGCTGGTGTTTTAGTGAGTCATTTACTAGTATAGTTTTATATTGCATTTTGCTAATATCATTGTGTTATTTTTTACTGCTTTAGTGTTGTGTCGTCGTGTCTTGTCATGTTGCATTTAAGCAGTAGTTAGTATTAGAGTTTAAGGGTTATACTACAGAATCCTGACATTTAAAATCCCGACAACAAAATCCTGACACTGCAAAAATCTTAATAGTACAACTATAAGTATTTTGGCAGTGTTGGGATTTTGATGTCAGGATTTTGTTTGTTAGGATTTTGTATGTCAGGATTTTGAATATTAGGATTCTGTAGTATAACCAAGTTTAAGGCTAGATTATTTGTTAGTATATAGTGGTCAGGTTGAATTAGTGGTTGAGATTATTTATTTAAGTTTAGTAATTAGAATCAATAAAATGTATGATTATGTTTTATATCAAAACTAAAACAGAATAGACAGTTACTTCAGAAGCATTATATTTGTATTGATATTAAGCTTATTCAAAGAAGTTAAGTAACTTTCAGATTGGCTTTATTTCTTGTTTTATAAATACTACCAACTTAATGTTTCTTTCAAAACTATTAATTCAGTATGTTGAATAGCCAGGAACTCTAATGATATGATCTATTGAATAATTCTTTATAGCTATTTTTATTAATTTTAGAACATTTAGTAAGAAATTGACTGAATAATTATTTGCCGATTCGACAAGTTATTGATTTTGATATATTCATTATAATGTTTATTATTTTATATTTTAAATTGATTAGTGAATGAAACTAATATAGCTTTAAATGACCTTTATTTACAGTGCAGCAGTAACAATTTTAATTGATAATGTCTAGATAATTAATATTGATTCAGGGAGTTGAATCTTTAGGTAAGTAACTTTCAAGTTGAGTTTATTTCTTGTTTTAAGAATACTACTAACTTTATCTTTCTTTTAGAACTATCTTCCTAACGATCATTTGTACTAAATTTTCTCTACAAACAATCTGCTTTTTTGCAAAATTTTATTAAATAAACAACCAGTTGTCTGTCTAAGTAAACTTGTTCTATACAAGATTTTACATATAGGTGGCTCTTTATTGTATCTCTTTAGCCCTTTTACAAAGAGATATAGCTCACTTGCTTAAATTTCTATCTATTCAAAATCTTAAAATTTTATTAAGTAAATACTATTTGATCTTTAATAGAAAAAGATAGAGCTCATCTAGAGCTTCATTTTGATATATTAAACATAGCAAACAAACATAAACTCAAGATTTTATCTAAAAAATTGTGCAAACTCTCTTGCAAAACTTCTGCTATTTTTTTTGCAAAAATTTTCTTCTTTTTTGGGAGGTTCTGGTCCTATAGGACGCCCAAACTTGCAGATCCTTATTACTAATCAATATTATTAATTAATTTACACAAATTTAACTCCTGTTTCATCTATTTTTATCTTAAATTTTAATATTACTATTTTAATCATAGATTCATATACATCTTTATAATATTAGATCAACATCACACTAGGTTACACAAGCCACACTAGCTGCATCAGCCACAATATCTTTACCTTGTAGTTATACAAGGTTACATGAAGTTGCACCAACTTGCCGCATTAGCCGCAACACAATTTAACCCCTGTCTTTACTTTAACTCCTAAAAACAACTTGTTATTTTTACAAAACACTAAAGTTTTCTTAGCAAAACTCAAAAACTTAAAATTTTTCTATTATCAAAATGCCTACTTTAACTAACTAGGAGTGAGACCATTTTGATCTGGACTATTTTCACAACAAATATAGTGATCGATATAGCACAATGATTTGTGATACTTAATTTAGTTCACTGAAAGCAATGCCTTTTGCATTTAACCCAAGCGAATGTAATGCTCTTAAAACTCTTCATTACTTCTGTACACCTGAAGAACCAGCTATTATTTGTTGTTTCTGTCAAAAATACCATACCTTCATTACTTTAGACTACTTAAATATTCTACTCAGACAAGCCACTCCCCCTCCTTAACAACCTAAAATAACGAATATCGATTTAACAGCCAAACAAATTAGAAGCCTAAAAGACGATATTTCACAATCTCCTATTACCAAATCTACATCTGTTCCTACTCTTCTATTTCTACTCAACTACTCTGCTACTACAACATCTGGCAAACTATCTGAAACATCTCAAATTCAAGCACACTCTCACCATGCTCATACATGTATTATTTGTAAACTTAAAGATATTTCCTGTGCATTTCTAAAAGACAACAAACATATGCTCTTGAGTAAAGCCACTCTAGTCTTTAGAGGTTATCCAGCTCATATTACATGCATTCACAAACTCAAACTCCAACCTATTCCTTAAACCCAACCACTTATATCTGATGTATGTAATGCATTTTATACAATCAAATTTGCCCTAATAGAGAAAACAGCAAAACAAAAATTCTTTAAAAACCTTTTGCAATTACTTAAAGATAAACAGAATACTAAACAACCTAAATGAGATACATCCAATGACCTTGATTAGTTTAAAACCTTTCCTATTACCTCTATAATAGAACTCTTTACTAAATTCAACACACCACTTGCTTAGCAAATCTTTGAGTTTGTTAAACCTTTTCTTGTTGATTTTGCTCTAAAATAAATTAATAAAAAAGTAAACAGACCAGATATCAAATATAGTTTCAACTACTTAATCAAACAAATGGCAGGACAACAATCCAAGTTTTTAACTAAACTAATCTATAAACAACACTCATCTGTTAACAAAGATATTACCATTTCATTTGAGATATTATATATTTCTTTCAAAAATATCTTATCTAAATTCACTCACATTCTCTTTACTAAACTTAACTATTTAAAGATTTTTGCATCTCACAACTCCATTTCACCTTATTCGACTCCTAATCGCTATAATTTTGTATTCAATTTTGCTCGACTTTATCTTTTACTTAATGGCAAGTATCAAATGATCAATAGTAGGGATAGAAATCAATTTAGTCGACTAAAAAATTTATATATAAATTACTATGTTTAGTCAATTTAGTCGACTAAATCATATAGCCAATTCCTATCTCTAATCAACAGAGCCAAATTCATTCAAGACTTAAATATACACCCAATTCATTTTAATCTTCACTATTTTACTTCCATCAATGTGAAAAACCAACCCTTATTTAAAATTCAAAATGATAATAAGTTCAATATTAATGTCTCTTTCAATATATTTAAAACATAATTCTTAAATGACTTCTGCATTCCATCTCTTAAACCACATATAACTAACTTTAACACCTGGTTTGAATCTTTTTTCAAAGTCTATCAACATCAAGTTTTCAAAATAGATGAAAAGAAGACCTACAATTTTCTCAAGTATCAAATTGCAACTAAGCTCGCAGATATCTGCAAAAGCTTTCTTTCCAAAACTTTCACTATTCATTCTATTTTCTCATATAAAGAATATATTACTCTCTGCACTAAGGCTGCACTCTACCATATATACACCTGCACACTTAATAAAGATAAACCATGTCAAACCTTACTAAACAACACAGAACACAACTTTAAAAATTTAGCATCTTTCTTTCTTACCAAATCCTTTGACAAATTCTCCGCAACCTCTACTACTGATCTACCTTCTAAACCAAAATTAAAACATCCTACCTTAGATTTTTCTATATTTAATGCAAATAATAAATACCCAGCTACCTTTCAAAACCCAACACCTACTAACCTTCTACACAAACTTGCTACAAATATTGAAGAACAATTCATTAAAGATAATGAAGTAGAAACTGATAATCGCAGAAAGGGATTCAACTTTTACAGCTACTACAGAGCTTACCTCAGAGCAACTACAAAAAATGATGTTATTTCTGGTCTCAGCTCCAACGAGCTATACAAAAAATTACAAGCAAGCCTGTTAGTACCTACATTGTCACTAGAATCCTAACCTTTTACTATATTCTGAACCAAGAAAAGATTACAATTTCTCAAATCTGCAAAGAATATATTTTCAACTTCTACCCACAAGCAGAAAAGATTTTACTAGAAAATTCAAAGTTTAATTTACTCTCATTAAAAATCTTGATAACTCTTATCTCTTTAAAACATCTGAGACATCTTCTTCTAATACTAATACACCAGATGACAAGCAAACATCTAATCCTGATGACAATATGCTCATAGATGATAACTTAACTACTACTCCCAACAAACCTTCCAATACCTGCAAGTTCTATGCTGAAACACTTCTATCCAATACTTCTCAATCTCACTCATTTAATCCTTTTTATTAAACGTTTCTTCTACAAACTCCATTAATGCAGCTGCTACTTCATTAATTGATACAACTGTTGTATTTAATGAAGAGAATAATGTAAGTGGGTGGGTGGTAAAGCCTATTTATACAGAGGACCATTTATTTGATGATCAGACTCAATGTACAGAGCAGACTATAGAATTCTGGCAGCTGTGAGAACTGAGCTTAAAATGGTAAGTAACTTTATAGAAGAAATACTATTGAAGCCATCTCTAACATCTTTAAAGCTCAGTGACTTCAACTCCTGTTATAACATATTTCTCTCCTTTTATAACCTATCACTCTTACCCTATAATCAAACACTTAGAACATTCTTAAACCATTTAAAAAACCAAAAATTTAATAACAATATTACCCTTTCAATTAATTACTCCTTCAATGAGGTACATATATACCTACCTCACAACCAACTTCTGCTTCTAACCACACTTTAATTGAACAAATTTTAATAACTAAATACTTAGACTTGTCTATTAGAACTAAAAAAACATTTAAACATAATTTATTTAACTCAATAGAAATTCTAGAAAATATTCTATACACAACATCTACACTATCACCAACAGTCTTTGAATCACACTCAGATGAACTTGAACATTTACTTGTAGATTTACTTTCATTTTTAAAAGATTCTAATAACAATACTCCAAGCTCACCTACCCCAGACTCTTCACCTGCAAACAACAACTTCACCAATAGCTTCTCTTGCCAAAACTCTAATTATATTAGAGATTTGCATCTCAACATTGCTACTCATAATGTTCAAGGCTTCAATTCAATAACTAAAAGAGAAGCATGACAAAACTATTGTCTCCATAATAACATCACTATCACTAGTATAACTGAAACTAAAATCTCTAACAAACCTAATTTATTCTTCTGTAACAATAATTTATTTACATATTACTGAGTCAATTCAGAGACCTCAGCTGAAGGAACTGCTATCATGATCTGTAACCACCTTAAACCATATATACACAGCTGCCAAACACATCCTAGTGGAGCTATTGCTCTAAACTTCTTCTTTAAAAACCAAATTAAACTCTGTATCATATCGTCTATCTTTCATCTACAGATCTAACTAAAAGAAATACCACACAGGAAACAGTTATCAACTGGATTAAACAAGCTTTTGAGCAAAATCTCTATCCAATAGTTCTTGGAGACTTCAATACACAAGACAACACATATAGTTTATCGTCAAAATATAAGTTCATTAACTTTTTATATTATTCTAATATGTATAATATTGGTATTCACTTTAACAATACCCACTATACTTGGTTCAACAATACTAGCAGTAGCCGTATTGATTATATTTGGACTGACCAATTCAGTATACAGTTTCTTTTATTCTATAAACTTGATGACAGTAAGACAAGTACATCTAGTGATCATCTTATCCTCTCAGCATCTTGAATTTTTCCTAATGCATATAGCAAACCACCAAGACAGCATACTGGCATCAGCCGTAGAATCTTTAACTACAAGCTTATATCATCAGACAAGTAGACAGAATTTTCAGACCTTTTAATATCCAAACTTCAGTCTTATCATATGCCTCTCACCATTGAGACTTCAGAAAGTATTGATACTATCTGGCATAAAATCAAACACTCTATCATCTATTCAGCGATACAATCTATCTCTAATAAAACTAGCCACAAATGCTGCTATAACCATAAATATACTCCACACTATACCTTACTTTATCTATCTCTTAAAAAACTTGGGCACTTTATTAAAATAGTCAAAATACTAGTACTGACAACACTATTAGTCTTATACTGAAAATTCAAAATGATTCTCTCATTATTCACCTTTTTCTTACTATCATGATGTCAATTATCTTGACCAGAACTCCAAACCAACTTACCTATAAGCCAAAAGAAATAGAAAACGTTACTAGATAATTCTTCTATCTGAAGTGCTTTCTCTGCCTATTTAAATCAAAAAGCAAGATTTTCTACCAACGCTTCTGAACCAACTATTACTCCTGTCAAGTGCAATATTAAAATTAAGAACAGACCTTATTAAGCTATTATAAATTGTATAGCATCTATTAGTATGATTGCTCATAAAGTAGTCTAGAAACTAGGACTTAAAATCAAACAAGCCTCAACTAGCCTTATCATCTCTGCCACTAGAACTTCCTATTGACTTCTAGAAATTATCTGAGATCTGCCTATCAAGATTGAAGCAGCAACCATCCCCATTACTGTGAAAGTAGTGGCTGCAACTTTTTATATTCTACTTCTTGGAAATAACTGGTCTAAGAAAGTCATAGCCAGTTACAACTGAAAGAATGGCTATTACTCTTTTAAGTAAAAGAAATACAAGTATCATATCTACTATCTATGAGAATGACCAACCACTACCTGCCCAACCTACCATAATTAACACAGAAGAGTTAAACCTATATAACTAGAAATATCTAACTTCTAAAAAGGCTTATGTATTTGGTATTAATCTTGACCTGAATACAGACATCAACCATGACAATTAGACAGTCTATAGATATCATCATCATACTCAAACCCTCTCTTGAGTAGATAAAAATTGTGGTTTATCTGCTATCTATTTGCTGAATATCCTACCAACTGCTCCAACCATTGCAAAGGAATTGTGCATATCACTATATATTGTCCCTTGCCTTTGCAAGCTCTATGCCGAACCTCTTGTCAAAACTGTAAAAAAAACCACCTATATATAAGCTGCTCTAATAACAAATACTACAAATATAATGAATTTAGATATATCACTGTAAACTGCTTTATAGTTTTCTACAACACCAAAACAAGACATGCCAGTAGGTTGCAACCCTAATGAAGTAGCTACTCAGAAGACCTACTTTTATTTAACAAATAGACTTATCATTGTTGCTGATGCAAGAACCCAGAAAGATTTGAACACCTCAAAGTCTTTGAAAATCAATTGTATGCTAAATATACTATATAGACTTCCACTATGATTTAAATTAAAATAACCTCAGAAGTGTCTATTTTTATAACAAAGATAAAGGACAAGAAACTTTTGTCATGTGTAAAATCTGCCAATATTTTGATATCTAATCCAGGATGCATAATATTAAAAGTATCACTGAAGCCCTTTGGTTCTGCAACTTTGAGTATATAAACGTATACAAAGCAAGCCAAGATGTTCTCTTCAACCACAACTACAACTTTTGGACTCAAATCCAGCACTATACTACTTCTTCACAATGTGTAGGATTCTAATACAAAATTAATCAGACATATATCTTTCGACTTGCAAAGATCTATTTGCAAGAAAGTAATCAAGACATAGCTAAAGTACTAGAACACCTCATAACTGATGAACCAACTAACTGAGGATGAAGAGTTACAGTTACAAGCAACCTTTAACCAATTCTTCGACACAAGCTATCCAGATTTTTGTAAGAGTTAGTCTTTGCTAACCTTCATCAAAGCTTTACTTATCCTATTGATCTTTGTAGAGAGTGCTTGCATGTCAAGTATCAAGATAAACTTGACCAAAATAAACGAATCTATACTAATTGTACTTCAATAACTTTTCACAACTTTAATTCAAAAAAAACACTAGAAGAAGAACTAGATCAGCCTACCCTTAACTCTAAAACTCCACTTGAGGAACTTGAATCTATCTGAATCTCAATCTAATACTCCTGTAGAAGAAACAAATTCTAGTACACTGACTACTATACTAGAACCAAATATTACTTTATCTTATTGCTACAACTCCAACAACAAGTAGCTTACCAAAGTCAGCATATTGCACAGCTGCAACAAAGGTTGAAAGTCTTGAGAATTTTAACCAACAGCTTATACAATTATAGAGAGAAGATAGTCAATATGCTTATCAGTGTGCTGCTCAATTCGCTGCCCTTACAAAGTCACTAAATTTTTAGATAATCTCAGGCAAGATAAAATTTACCTAAGAATACAGATATTAATAACTCTACTCTAACTCCAAGATATATATATGCTATTGATACTCTTATCTCTTATGAAGAGTATACAACCTTAAAAGAAATATTATTAAATATTAAACCTCTCTCAGAAAATAAAGAAAGAAGATTCAGACAACTTCTAGAAGAATTTGCAAACCTATTTGTATCAGATATTAATAAACTAGGATAGACTAATCTAGTTACTTATCAAATTTATACTGAAGATATACCTTCTATTAATTCTTAACTTTACTTAATACCTCTTAGTAAACAAGTATTTGTTAAAGAAGAAATCTAACGAATGCTAAACAATAAGCTAATATAACTATAAATAGCCTATGCAGAGGACCAGTATAATGACGGTCAGACCAAATGCACATGGCAGACTATGGAATCCTTCGCAGCTGTGAGAGCTGAGCATAAAACAGTGAGCGCCTCTACAGAAGAAATTCTATCCAAATCATCATCAACACCACTAAACTCCTATGATTTGGATATATGTTACAACAGATACCTTAGCTATTACCAATTACCTCTATTAAGAGAACCACAAACTATCAATTCATTTAAACGACACTTAACACAAAACAATGCTAAGCATTTTGTATATTATCTCTTAATTTCAGTTAGTAATGACAGAACTGAAGCACATGTATACTTACCTGATGACCCCAACATACTACCAAATCATCATATCTTCTCTATTATATATGACTATGATGATATCCCATTAAGATCTAAACCAAGCCTACCAACTATACTACCTATTCCTTCTACCTCATCTATTTCAGAACACCAAACTGCT
>CAJVPZ010001843.1:0-13584 GCA_910592135.1 Racocetra fulgida | reverse complement strand
GTTTTTGAATTAATACGTAAATTTATATCATGTTCTACAAAATGATCTCTTAAATTTTTCCATCTTGTATCTCCAAGTCCATAAATTGTTTTAAAAGCATTTTTACAAATTGATTTTCCTTCAAAGCTATATTCTGTAGTAAGCTTAGACTTTTTTGAATGTTTAATTACTTCTGGTCGTTTAGTAGCAGCAATTATACCTAATAAATATATATCTTGAAAAGATTTAGAAAGATTTTTAAAATTTAAGTATCTTTTTAAAGCTACAGAATATTCAACTTGAGTTTGTAAACAATTTTTTTCACAACAATCTTTTTCAAAAGATTTTTTAAAACTATCATTTTGTAATAAATTTATTTCATTTTCTAAATCTTGATTATCATCTTCTTGTTTTTCAATAATATCTTTTTCTTTATAATATAATTTTTTAAATTTTGAAAGCTCTTCTTCAGTCCAAACCTCATTTTCTAAAAGATCATTTTCTGTAGTTTCTAAAATTTCAGATGTTTCAAATAAAGATAAATTATCATCTTCTTGAACTAAAAATTGAAACTGTAAATTTGAAAGGTCTGCTTGTAATTGAGTATTTTCTATATGAGTTTCTTCAAAAATATTTTTATTTAAGGAAAAAATAGACATTTTTACAAAATAAAAATTTAAAAATTCAAATATTTTAACAAATACAACTAATTATATATATATTAACTACAATACAATATGCAGTATTCAAAATTTAATTGTTACTCTATTAATGTATTATGTAAGATATATACTATTTTAGAACATACATAAATACATATTATTTTAATATTATTTAAAACAATGTAATTTTGCAAAAAAAAATTATTGCTATTTTCAAAATGGTTGAAAATAGATAAAAAAAAAATTTTTTTGAGTATATGCATATACTCATATACTGGATTACCTTAGCACATTGATACTGCATACATACTTATTGTTTATCATAAAACAATTGCATGTCTAATTGTTACAAGTGACTTGTAATAATTAGATATGTAATTGTTTTATGATAAACAAGAAGTACATATGCAGTATCGATCTTCTATCGATGTGTTAAAGTAATCTGATATACGAGTATATGCATATACTCAAAAAAATTTTTTTTCAACCATTTTGAAAACAGCGATAATTTAATTAAAAATTTATATTGTGAAAAAAAAAATTCATGCACACTTGCATTTATAATACAATCATAACAATATTAATAAGCATATTTATTGATAAAAACATTGTACATATGTATCTGCAAGTACACGCTTCAGTAAAAAAAAACTTCATCAGAGTTCCGAGTTGATAAAAATTTTACAAATTGATTACAGTAGTTAAAATTAAACAACTAATAAATCCACAAAAGAATTCTCCAAAAAAAAAACGCCAAGGGACCAGAGGGAAATCCACAAAAGAATCCTCCAAAAAAAAAAAAAAAAGCCAAAGGACCAGAGGGAAATCCACAAGATAATTCTCCAAAAAAAAAAACGCCAAAGGAATATTCACAAGAAATTTGCCAGAAAACTACCGAAGAAATAGCTTTTGGGAAATCGTACTGTAACCATCAACCGCCAATCAAAAACTACCTCAGTATCGCCGAAGATCTATAGTGGCTTATTCAATAGCGAACCTCACTTTAATGTAACATTACATGATCAGGAAGAATGTTCGCTTTTTCAAAAATCGCATATTTCGACCTTTTGTATTCTAACAAAAAAATTTCCTTGAGCAATTTTACTATAGACCCCATAATATTTAACTCTATCATAGACACTAACCTTAACTTAAACGAACTTAAAGATTTTTTGTGCCCAAAACACTGTCACGTGAAAGTGAAAATTTTGACAGCGATACTGGGAAGATCCAATCAAATAATCAAATTATAGATTTTGATGATCGCTGGCGAAGTAAAACAAAATAAAAACCAAAAACCCGAAAAATACAAAAAACGGCAGTCTAAACCTACCTCAGATAGGTTAATCAAAAATGTCGGGAAGGCAATTTTGCTTATATTTATCTACTAAAACCTAGCCTAACCCCAATATAGAAGACCCTAACCCTAAAGTTAATCGAAAAAAATTATTAATGAGTTGCCTCCGCTTTAGACGTCCCCCAAAATTAGCAATTCTTTGTACCACCTAGGAAAAACATATAGAGATTTAGGCAAACTTTGATTATATGTGAAGTTAAAATTTTTTAAAGCAATGCATATTGCGCAACTTCACTATTATAAACAACCTGTTTTAAACTACATATCATATAAATTTGATACATATTAATTAAGGTGTTAAAAAGTTTATCAGAAGCATTTTTTTATTTACTATGTAAAAATCCCAAATACTACGTAGATAAAAAATGATCTACATTTACTCTACCCTAAAGCTGCAGCTGCTACTTAATTTTGACGGCCGCCCTGGCCGATTCGTTTTGCCACTTGGTTTCGGTTGATTCCGACCTGGAATTTGGGACCCTCGTTGTATGAACGTAACGATCATTTCGTAACCCTTGTTCTAAGCGCTATCGATTTATAGATTACAAGAACACAGACCCACCTATTGGGTCTCAAATCAAAATGCAAATTCGGTATTTATAGCAAGTAACCATCGATCTTCACTAACTGCGACACATCGATATAAACGAACAGGCTTTTTAAAGCAGTCTCACAAGATTCAAGCCACTAAGAGGCCTTTCTTCATAAGTTGAATGAATATGACCGAGTTAGCTGAAGTACCTGTCCTTAATTCTCGCGTTCACGATCACACACACGACCATGACCACGATCACGACCATTCTCACGAGCATTCTCACGAACATCATGCCCATGACCATTCCCATCACCATGGACACAGACAAAATCACGATCATGATCACGATCATGAACATCACCTCGACCCTTTGGTAGATAGACACAGTAGAATTCAAGAATACGATTTGTTAGAGATTCGCGGCAAAAGAAAAGAGACCGAAGACCCTGAGGTCGCTGAGGTAAAAGCTATTTGTTATATATATATATATATATATAGTTATAACTCATTTGTAATTCATTAATTCCTGTTTTCAGTATTTTAAAGCAAAAGACTTGTTTACACAAGGTATCAATATCGCGTCAAAGATTCCGGATGATTCGAATGAAGAAACTTTGAAAGCCCATGAGAAAG
This sequence comes from Racocetra fulgida, assembly GCA_910592135.1. NCBI lineage: Eukaryota > Fungi > Glomeromycota > Glomeromycetes > Diversisporales > Gigasporaceae > Racocetra > Racocetra fulgida. The sequence goes on along the minus strand of CAJVPZ010001843.1, from coordinate 10,418 downwards.
AGATTCATGAATCTACAAAATGTCTTGTCGAAGCCTTTTTATTAGACGAGAAAGCAACTGAGATGTCACCTAGAATTATGACACTTGCTCAACAATATGAAAAACTTTTAAAATTACAATATGGTGTAGAAGATAATGAAAAGAAAGAGAATGAGGAAGTATCGGAAGAAGCAGTCGAGGATGAGAAAGGCAAGGAAGTGGTAGAGGCAAAGAAATCGGAGAAAGATTTGTCTCTTCCGGAGGAGGCGGATACATTCGAACCGGAGTTTACAAGGGAGTAAGTATTGTAACGTGAGAACTTAAACAAAAACTATGTAAAATTAACGCCTTTTACTATTAAGGTCGCTTATACTAGTAATCTGGCTTCTCTTCAACGGAAAACAATATCAGTTCTGCATTCAAACTCTTACCATAGCTCTTAGACAACTTGATTCATCTCTTCATCCTCGTCTTCTCCATCTTCGCGCTTCATGTTATCTTGCAGCTGGAGAACACAAACATTGTATCAAAGACCTTGAACGCTTGGTGTCTATTAATCCCAATTTTGTTGATGCTTATAACATTATGGGATCTATATATAGATCACAGGGTGATCGAATGGAGGCTACACGTAACTTTAAAACTTACATTGAAAAGGCCAATAAAGATTCGACTTCTTATGCACCTGCTCTTTACGCTTTATCTGCACTTACGATTCAAAATGCCAATGCAACGACGATAGGTAATCGAAAACAGGTCACACAAAATTTACGTACTCAACAAGCTTCAAATTACTTCGGAAGAGCTAAAGAAGCGGAAGAAAGATACAAATATCTTTATGGACGCACCCCTGAGATGACCGATGCTAAACGTACTGCAGTCGCACTTTTCGAACCAGAACAGTTAAAAGAAAGTACTAAAGTGGAAAAAGGATCCAAAAAGGAGGCTGAGAAATTAAAAATTTTGCAACGATTCCTTGATCAGAATAATCAGGGTAAAAAGTGTAATTCTTGTAGCAGCCAAGTGCGAAAAGATGTAAATGGAGATGTAAGTAATGAAAAGAAATCACAATTGTTAGTTTGCTCTGGTTGTGGACGTGTGAATTATTGTTCCAAGGAATGTCAAAAGAATGATTGGAAAAATGGACATAAACAACAATGTGCAATGTTGAAAGGTGCAACATTGAAAGGAGTAAACAGCGACAAATAGGAGATTTTTAGTGATGATTAACAATTTTTAAAAGCCACGAAATATATTTATGTATGTTATACTCACTTTTGTCATGTTACTTTTACAAGAGTGTTTCCAATTAGTTTATTTGTAATATTCCATCAAAATTTGGATTTTTTTTTTCTTTTTTTTCTTTTTTTTTTTTTTTTTTTTTTGTGATGATTAAGGAAAGATATTATATAAAAGTTGTAGCATTCATTAAGAATACTAAAGAAGGATGACTGTGTGTTAGAACTACGAGTATTGTGATGTGAAATAAATGTAAAATGAAAACGTGCTTTTTTTAGTCACAAATTACAGTGAAAATTTCTTTCTTGGTTAAATCACGTGTGGTCAATAAATATAAAATTGATCACATAACAGATGTAATATTAAAACACTATCTAAACAATCATTGAATTAATGTCTAAATGTCCCAATTTATAAATATTAAATTTCAAAAACTAAAAATAGTTAATTTACGAATTTTACGAACTAAAATACAATTGTAAAACTATAGCACTGATATTGAACCCAAAAAGAGATACGAAATAAATTATGAGAAAAAGAACTATCGGATATAGGAACATCTCAGTATGTAACAGAAATGGGAGTGCTGTAATTAATGATTAAATGGTAAGAAAAGATTTAAACACAAATCAACATTGAATGAAAGAAACAAACGTACCATTATAGCCAAGAAAAGTTATGTAACAATAATAGCCTATCGCTACTAGGTACATTGAATTTCCCAAGAATAAACAAATCCAAATTTGTTTGGTTAAGATTTGCACGAGGAAAAATTGGGCAATGTATAAGATTAAAAATAAAGGGAAAAATGCATTGCAATGTACATCGAACGCATAGGCCCATTCCACAGTCTGTTCAACGGTATGTACTGTACGTCTATGTGACAGAAATCTGTTTGCGAATGCCCTTTTGATTGAGAGACAATAATAATAATCAGATAATTGTAAGAGGTGAAATTTAATAATATAATAACAATAGATTACCAACAAATCGTCGATATCACTAGACCAACCATTACAAAATCTATAAAGACCATAAATAGGATCATCTTGAGGATTCCCACTATCCCATGCCCATAGACTATTCCCCAGGCTATTGCAGATGCTTTTATATGTAACACAGGCCAATATTGTTAACTGCTTTAAAAGAATGCAAGGAAAAAATAGAAAAAAAAATTAAAAAAAAATTAAGAACTTACCACCCAGAAAAAATGATAAAATTACAACAAAAGCCGGGTCATCCCTTGCCCATTGATTTTTTGTTTCTGAAAAGCAAAAATAGGATAAAGTAAAATAAATATGACAAGATCAATAAAGCTTCAAATTTAATGTTTTATAAAAAAGCAAAAAACTTACGTTTATGATAATAAATGTTGCGATATCTAGTAATTTATCAGAATCAAATTAGTTATTAAACCCGGGTGCAAGATTTGATACATATCAATGACTTAACCAAGTTGTTACTCACACTCTTCTTGGAGATATACATAAGTAGAGCATTTGCCAAAGTGCAAACTCGAAATCCTGGATAAAGATTTTGTAAATATAAAACAATTATTGTTTCTGGACTCGATCATTCATAAAAAATCTCGATAATATACCATTTGCGGAAAACGAAACAACCTTCGTAGAAATAAAGGAATTGAAGCAGTCCAGTATGTCGGTCTTCTCCGTTTATAATGCATTTCCTCGTGAAAAGAGGAACGCGGCGTGGTCGTTGGGAGGATTGGCATTGTCAAAATTAAGTATTTTTATTTTCTGATTGGCTTGTTATCTACAATTGTGGTTATTGTATCTCTCAATTCCTATTGGACGAATTTCCGTATATGCTGTGCTACTGCATATCGATATCTGATATGAAGTCGGTGTTTACCAGTTTATTTAGTTCGATGTGTTCTATTAGCGTTAGCATTAACTAAGATCTTTTCGCATTTTGGCTACTTGGTAAAACAAACTTACAGTACAACACAATAAAATCCCGAAATACATATGGGCTAGGTGCTGGGAAAAGGGCCAAAAATGACAAAAAAAAAGATAATCAATTTTTATATTACTTTAAAGAGCCATACAACTACTTTTGTACGTATCATAAGTTAATTTTATTTTAAATTGATTTATGTAAAAAAAAAACTCTTGAAAAAATTGTCATTTTCGGCCTTTTTCTAGCACCTAGTCCATATGTAAAAAGTAAACACGATTGTTTATGCCACCGGAAGTTTCAAAAATCATAATTACGCATATACTGCCCCCATATATCACGTGATGACGTGACCTGGGTCACATTCTATAAAATAAATTTTCGGGTTGCTTGCAGATATTTATATAATTTACTAATAAAAAGTAGTAAAAAATATATTACTTGTGATATCAAGAATAGCATTAGGAAAATGGTAAACAACTAGTCATTTTTGTTGGATTTAATCTAACAAGTGTAAATGTCAAGAAAAATATTTTTATTAATTTATTTTTTTTTATTTGGTGGTTCTGCCTTATGCTTTATTGGAAGTATTAGAAAATCAATATTAACAGTGAATACAATTTTTTATACTATAATTCTACTGTGTGAAGAGATTTACTCGACACTAAGGTCCAGATGTGATCTGCCTAGCAACATTATACTTCATGTTGGATCCTCAACTTCTTAAGGATTTGATCTTAACAATCACTAGCTGGAGCAGTTGCATGCTTCATTAAGAAGTTTAGCAAAAGAAAAAAAAACAGATAAAAAAAAACATGAAGTTATAAAAATAATGATAAAAGATATAATCAAAAAAATAAGAAAGAAGAAAAATATCAAAACAAAAATAAAAAGAATGACTATCTTAAAATTATATTTATAGATTTGTGAAAGGTTTTAAAAAATTATATATTAAAATTAAATAAATTGTATTTCTATTTTAAATTTATCTATTTAGTATATCTAAGTTTAAAATACTGTTGGATAAATACTCTTTTAATCAGATTAGATAAAAAGGTCAGTACTCAAGCCAGATTAGCCTCAAAGCATTGTTTGATCTGCTTGTTATATTCGAGGTATAAGTCTTTATGTGTTTGTTATTCTGTTATACTAATTTAGAAAATAAACAATGCCGATTATTTTGATGTATATGATATTGATCTTTTGAAGAAGGTAAACTAAATCATCTACTTTTTATAAAAATTTCTTTAAAAAAAAATAGTGGGTCAATGAAAGTATATAAAGTTCTTTTTGTAAGTTTTATAGTTATATAGTTAAGTTTTTAAGTTTTTACTAAATATTCTTGACCAGAGATCTACAAAAATGTTGCTTCAGAATAACTCTTCTAGTTTAAATGTCAAAAGTGTAAGGAAGTCTACTAAAAAGCTTGGCCCAAAGGCACAAAATCAGTTCATTGTTATATATCTGTTTCTTGGTGTTTTATATATACAGTAGCTTTATTAACAGCAAATTTGTTTGTATAGACCAAAAGTATTATTATATCTACTTTGTTGCTTTTTTATAACATTTTTCTGTAATTTAGTTTGTTTTATTGTTAACTAAGAAATCATCAAAAAGAAGACAAATACTCTTATACAGATTAATATCTGTTATTAATACAATAAATAAATTTACAAAATATACATGCAAAAGTATCTAAACCGAATATTTATATGAATTTGAGCCACCAAGATCAGCTTTATTGAAACAGAAAAATAAAAACAAAATACAGAAATAAAATTAAATTTTCTTCAATTCTCTGTTTTTTTTTTTATTTAATTTCCCTCTTTTATATAAAAAACTTCTTTCACTTTTCAGTTTTTGTTTGTACTTACTTTCTCTATATAGAAAATAAAATAGAATTATTTTTACTATTTTTATATGATTCAGTCTCTTGTATATAGAAGAATAAATTGACAATCAGAATATTTTATAATTCTATTACAAAAAGTATTAAGATTTAGAATAAAAAATAGAATGCAAATATTTACAAAACTCTCTCTGACGATCACTTGTACCAAACTTACAGCTAACGAAAACAGAAACTTGTTGAAGAAAAGTAGAAGAAACAACTATACAATAATGATTTTTACAGAGATCAAGGCTTGTCTTGTTTTTCTCTGAACTTCTCTGTATATTTGATATGCAAGTTAAAAGCATTTTTGTACAAAATAACTGGCAAGAAGGTGGTGCCTTTATGCAAAAAATTTTAATAGAAGCACTGTTTCTGTTGATAAAATTAGATAATAGTTAGTCTAAAAAAGAACAACAAGCGAGTTTTTAATACACACTTTACTAAAGTTTAAGGATATCTGCAAACTAAAACTCTCCACCAAACTTCACTTTTTGCACTTTATGAAATTTTTACCAAAAAGTAGAAAAACTGATATACTCTCAACAAAAGATCGATACAGTAATAGCTATTAAAAAAAGAAAGACACATATATATATATGTGTTTACTTTGAAATGAATAGTGTCAGATAATGTAATAATGTTTGAAACACTGCAGAAGACCCATCAACCTAGTTAGAATAGCAACTGAAAGTTTTGACCTTGAAGCTTTACTTTAAAACCAGATGGTTTTTAATATTTTTACATCCTAAATATAGACATAAATAACTAGTATAGAGTTTAGTCTAGCTTATTTTTAGCACTATATAATTTTTACAATTTGGCATAGGTTTAATAATACTATCTTTGTTTTCTTTCTTTTGTTTTTTTTTTTTCATTATTTGTTTTGTTTAGTTTTATTTGTTTAGATAGACTAGAATTTGATATTAAGATATTTTTTCATTTTTTTTCTGCTCTTTGTATTTGTGTCTGTGCTTCGTTTTATAAAAAGAAAAGTCAATTCTGATATGGTGTGAAGCATCCGGCTATGATCAAAGGATAACCCTAGTAAGTTAGGAGCCCAGAGAGAAGCTCGAAGTCCACTGAGACTGATCATATCTGGTGAAAGTATAAGTAAGCTGCTTTGTGAGAAGATTAGTATAGCTATTATTAGAAAATGTAAATTTCTTAGTTTAGTTTAATCTTAAATAAAAAGTGGCAAGACAGCCGAATTAAAAAAAAAAATGCAAATATTAAATAAATTCATACTTTTAAATTCAACAAAAATTTTCTAAAATTATAATATTTAGATAGATTTGGCTCCAGTTTCTTGAATATTAATAATATCAAATTCATTTTTATTTAGCTTTTACTCTTTGCAAACCAGAATAATCCATTATTCATTTTTTACTACAACTTTTTTTTTATAATTCAGCTGTCCTATCACTTTTTATTTAAAATTAAATTAAACTATATTTTCTAATAATAGCTATACTAATTTCTCTGCAAAGCAGCTTACCCATGCTTTCGCCAGATATGATCAGCTTTAATAGACTTCAAGCCTCTTTTCAGGCCCCTAACTTACTAGAGGTTATCCTTTGATCATAGGCAGATGCTACACACCATATTAGAATTAACTTTTCTTTTTATAAAATAAAATACAGACACAAATATAAAAGGCAAAAAAAAAAATAGAAAAATATCTTACCGTCAAATTGTAGTCTATCTAAAAAATAAAACCAAACAGAACAAATAACAAAAAGAAAAAAAAACTAAAACAAAACAAAACAAAAATAGCACTATTAAACCTGTGCTGGATTGTAAAAATTATATAGTACTACAAATAAGCTAGACTAAACTTTACGCTAGTTATTTATATCTATATCCAAGATGTAAAAATATTAAAAACCATTTGGTCTTGAAGTAGAGCTTCAAGGTCAAAACTTTTAGTTGTTATCCCAATTAGGTTAACAGGTCTTTTGCAATATTTCAAACATTATCATGTTATCTAATACTATTCATCTCAAAATAAATATATACACATGTATATGTCTTTCCTTTTTTAGTAGCTGTTACTATATCAATCTTTTGTTGAAGTTACATCAATAAAAAATAAATTTGAAATATTGTACAAGAATTTGCAGTAACAAAATATTTTGAAATTATTGTGATTGATGCTAAATATTTCGAAAAAAATAATTTTGAAAAATTTTGAAATTTTTTTTAAAATATTGTGAAAAAAATTGCAAAAAAACTGTAAAAACATTAATAATATAAGAATTAAAAATATTTCAAAATATTTCAAAATATTTAGTTTCAAAACTCTCCCCAACGATCACTTGTACCAAACTTATGATTAACGAAAACAGAAACTTGTTGGAGAAAAGTAGAAGAGATAACTACAAATAACAGTTTTTACAGAGGTCAAGGATTTCTATGTTTCCTTGGACTTCACTGCATATTCAGTATACAAGTTAAAAGCGTTTTTGTACAAAATAACTGGCAAGAAAATAGTGTCCTAATACAATAGAAGCTCTGCTTCTGCTGACGAAGTTAAAAATAGTTGGTCTAAGGAGAACAACAAGTGAGTTTTCAACACATTCTTTACTGAAGTTTAAGGCTACCTACAAACCAAAACCCTCTTCCATATTCCCACTCTTGGTCTTTACAAAATTTTTCCAAAAAGTGAGAAAAATGGCATACTCCTATCAAAAGATCAACAACAATTGCTGCTAAAAAAGGAAAGATACATATATATATACATGTCTACTTTTGATTATAGTATAAGATAACATGATAATGTTTAAAATATTGCAGAAGACATATCAACAGGATGGGATAGCATCTAGAAGTTTCGCCCCTTGGAGCTCTATTTCAAGACCGGATGGTTTTTGATATTTTTACATCCTGGATATAAACATAAATAACTAGAATAGAGTTTAGTCTAGATTATTTATAGTACTATATAATTTTTACAATCTTGCACAGGTTTAATAGTGCTATCTTTGTTTTCTTTTCTTTTGTTTTTCTTTTTTTTCATTATTTGTTTTATTTAGTTTTATTGGTTTAGATGAATTAAAACTTGATGCCGTAGTATTTCCTTATTTTTGTTATGCCCTTTGTATTTGTGTTTGTATTTCGTTTTGTAAAAAAGAAAGTTAATTTAGATATGATGTGTGGTACCAGCCCATGACCAAAGGATAACCTCTAGTAAGTTAGAGGCCTGGAGAGAGGCTTGAAGTCCACTGAGACAAATCATACCTGGCAAAAGCATGGATACGTCACTTTACAAGTGGATTAAGTATTGCTATTATTAGGGAATATAAATTTTTTAGTATAGTCTAATCTCAATAAAAAGTGGCAGGACAGCTAACTTATAAAAAAAAATTATTTTGAAATATTTCAAAATAATTTACAATAATTCGAAATAATCCGAATTTATCAAATAAACTTAAATATATTAGATAGTTATTACTTTTTCGAAATATTTCGAAATATTTTGAAATTTTTTAATTTATGCAAATTTTTAGTTTATACTTTTTATTTCAAAATATGTATTTCATATTTAAATAAATAAAAATAATAAAATAAGCTTAATAAAAAATACATTTTCACGAAATTTTATATGTTTTAAATTCTTTTAATAAACTACAACTAAATTATTGACTACAATTCGATTTTTTATAAGCTTGCATTGCTAAAATTTTGTTTTTAAAATTCTATATTTTAATAAACCAAGTTCTTCTGAATCTAAGAGCTCAATTCCGGTCCCTATTAACTCTTCCTAGCAAAGCACAGAACCTAAAAGAGAAAAGAAAGCATTAATAATGAAACTAAGAAACAACAAAACAAAGAAAAAATAAACTAGTACTCAGTTTCAGGTTTAAGATCTCAATCCCAGTCTTCATTAACTCTTTCTAGCAAAGTACAAAATCTACAAAGGAGAAAGAAAACATTAGTAACTATACAAAAAAAATAACAAAATAAAGAAAAAATATACTGATACTTATCTTGATATCAGTTTTGAATTTGAAATCTCAATCTTAGTCTCTATTAACCTTTCTTAGCGAAGCACAAGATCTACAAAAAAGAAAGAAAACAGATCTTCTTTAGTATAAGTGGGTATATATAAATTATTACAAGATTATAATATATAAAATCTAATTAATTTGAGTTAATTTAAACTCTAACCTTAACCCTAACTCTAATAATTTATAAAATTACTTAAATTAGTTCAAAATAATTAAGTTATATATATTATAATTATATAATAATAGATGTGGCGACTTAGTAAAGTAGTCAAGTTGTCACTCTTCAGAGTAGCACATCCAGAGTTCAATTTCCACCGACGACGAAAAATCGAATTCTTCTGTATATTGATGACTATTCAGATGTATTGAGATATAGATCCTGTAACAACAATCAAATCAAATAGGTGCAAGGTAATGATCGCCTAATAGACGGCTTATCTCACAAGCTCTAATTAGGGGTGGTAATACAAATTTGAAAGATCTTGGAGCATTCGTGTAATAAAGGAGTTATACAAAATGATACAAACCAATAAAAGGCAATGTAAACCCATGATAAGTCACTGGAACCTGTGTAAATCCGTTGGACTTTGTTCCAAATAGGAATCCACTTGACAAGTCCCAAGTAGAGAGGTAGCATTACTTTCGATAGCTCTAGAAAGTCTGAGAAGAAAACCAATAAGCTGTAGATCTGGACGAGGACTAGGTGTTTGGTGAGCACTATACCAACCAGGCTGCTGAAATCAACCGGAGGAAAAGGACACAGTCCAGTATCTGGGTTAAGCCAGTAGGAAAGTGAGTAATATAACTTATGAACCAAACCAAGCTATCTGGATTGGAAGTTTGGTGAAACAGTAGAAGAGATGAGTAAAGGCTGGAGTAGAGTGAACTTTTTGAGAGCAGAAGTAGATAACAATAGCGGCTTCAGCTTACAAGTACTTGTCCTCAAACTCAGCATAAGTTATTAAAGCCTAGGTCAGCCTAAATGTGGATATAAAAGGCTCTAGCAGGTTTATCTTGAGAACAAAGGACCCTATAGATGGGTCTGTCTTAAAGTCCTAAGTCAAGGATCCAAAAATAAGGTGTACTAATGTATTCTCATTCGGTTAGAAAATTAATGTATATAGTTGCAAAAGGTTTAATTGACGATTCTCCAGTCAACTGAAGAATGATCATAGTGAAACGTGACGTGGTTCTATATATAAATTACTATAGATGTGAAAGTAGAAATTTTCTAGTGATTGTCCAAAGAAAACTTTTTTTCGTACTAAGTTAATTATCTTTGAGTCTCTAATTAAAGTTGTAGAACTCATTGAGACGAATCTAATGGTAGTTAAATCATCCAAATCGGCCTTGTGGATGCCAAGATATCTTTGAAAACCATT
>CAJVPZ010001842.1:0-13585 GCA_910592135.1 Racocetra fulgida | reverse complement strand
TATTCATCACTCCGTTCCTGGTATTAAAGATTTTGCCGTAGTAATAATGCAGATCTATTTCTAATTATATACTATATATTACTGTATGTACTGTACGTACTGTACGCGAAAAAAATTGGGCTATCATATAAACGGCACATCACTAATCTTACCCCTTTATTATTTGTCAATTGCTTAAAGAAGATTTCCTCAAATTAGACGTGGAAGCTCAAAAGGCCGCTCAAAATGAATTAAATGCAATAATTATTAATTTCGCGGGGAAGGGGAGGCATATGTAACGAGCTAAAAACTTTATTGTTTATTTTATGTATTATTGTAAATAAATCTTCTATTTTCTCGGTGAGATATCCGCCTGTATATAGTTTATTAGTAATTCCCCATCCATTCTGGTAACAATGTAAATTTATTAATTTCTTTTGAATATTTCATAACTTATACTAAAACGGTAATGATGGGTGGCTTAGTGACTTAGCTCCATCACGTAAACACCGAAAAAATCGCATATACGTGATTACACAAAGACTGTGCCTTGAGATCTTTCGGTGTGTACGTTATTTTTATGGTGTATACACCTAAATTTCCACGTCTATGTTATATTTTCGGAGTAAACGTTACAATTGTGATGTTTACGTTACTGAAAAATAAAATGTATATAAGGATCATGAATTAAATAAATGAACGGGGAGTCAAGTAGGAGGAGGAAAAAAAACCAAAAGTAGTTTTTTTCAATGTCGATTAATTCCATGCCCACTTTTAATTACCACTAAATAATAAAGTAAATACTTGTCTGAATTTTCCCTTGGGAATTTGTCCTTGTAACTTTAATAAACCCTTTCGATACTCAATTCGACGGACTGAATTGACTTGTAACTTCGATTTGGCTTATTAAGACTTGGATTCTAGAACGTTTGTGGAACCAGATATTGCCATTCACATTAATGACCTGCGAGAATTGTGGTAAAGAACGATACTTACGATTGGTTATTCGACCCTGTTAATCCATCACGTGGACATAAAGCTACGTATCACCGACATCACTTGATCATCATCCGCTTTTACCTCACTATCCTTAAGGAGATAACAGCATCACCTGTAGTCGCATCACCTCATTATCACCCTATTCATATTAAAACCTTCGTTTCATAGTGTCATATTGTTTCAATAGACCTCCGACAGTTATAAACAACTCCCTTCGTTTCTTCAAGTTTATCTTTATTCCCCGTACACCGTTGGAGTTAAATTGGCCTTTAGGCCACGCAAAGTTGATTTTTCGTTTTGCATTACATGGATTTCAAAATTCCCGGTCGGTGGGTCGGATTTTTTTTTTTTTTTTTTTTTTTTTTTTTTTTAATCTACTGTGAATTAATGGGTTCATATTCACATCTAAGGTTATTTTTTTTGCTTTTTATAACATGAAATCAGAAAATTGGGTTGACAGTCGAATTTTTTTTCTGTCAGTTCTATCGGATACTTTCGGGAAAATAAGTCACGATCGGGTAATACCAGATTGATTTTTTGAAAAAAAATTCAACTTTGCGTGGCCTTATCTTCATAATTATATTAAGCTCTCCCATCAACGGTTACACTAATCTACACGATTTTTGTCACATCCATTCACCATGCGATAAGCTCCAATATATCAGCTCAGTGCGAAAGGTTTGATTTCTAGATCATTTAGATCTGCGGGCGATTCTTTATTTATTCATCACGTGATATGTTGTACCATTTCGACTTAGGTTATACCCAAGCAGTCGAAATGCACTCAATCATTTCGATTATTCGGAATTAACCGAGGTGATTCTTATATTAATTTGTTATGCAAAATACGGATTTTAAATACCCTCCAGTTATAATTCATTTAATTAACCGATGATTCGTTTAAATTTGCTGATGAATCTTCGTAATTGTTCATCGTGCATGAATTTGCATCATGCTGGCTTAATGCTTATATATCATATAATTCAATTTCTTTTTTTTTAATTATTATTTAAAAACTTCTGTGATGCTTCAAATTTATTCATCATGCGTTGCATTGGACCACGATGACTTAAAGTCCATGCATACATGGTCTGTTTCTATGATTTGTTTAAGTCTTCCAGATGGTTCAAGTACAATTGAATTGGTCTTCGGGACTATGCTGCGAAATTGATTTGTCTCTTGAAAGGGCTGCTGTCGTGCCACATTGCCGCTCTTCCGTTTTTATATCTGTATGATATTGTCATTAGCGATGTAAACCAAACCCGATAGTTGGGATTTAGTAGATTCCCAAAGGTTTTTACTAGATTCGACAATTGTGTCGTAACAGTATTGTAACCCAAATTTATGTATCGCTGGCTAGAGCGCGAATCATAAGGCAAATAAATTGTTATTGTCTAGTGATGCAGGAGAATTATTTCCACATGCACCACATTAGTTTTATCCTGCATCATGTTTATTTCAAAGATGATTGGTCCTTGAGGTTTGGGATATGCAAAAATAAATGGGCACCGGTTTTGGTTTTGTATTAAGTCTGTAATTACAACATGGTCGACATCCAAACCCAAATTAGGTGGAAAGTCGTAATTGTCCCATTTGGGTTTGGTTTACATCGCTAATTGTCATACGTTCTCGGTTAAATTTGGATATATTAGTATTCGCGCCATAACGATAAGATTCTAAATTAGTAACTTCATTAAATTTATACTTATCTTCCCCCTTGCATATACCGGATTCCTATGTGATCGTTGCTTGCTAGTGCATAACTGATTAGCAGTTTTTTTCGATCTGTTGACCTACTGTCAACTTAAATTAAAAAACCAGAAATTAATGATCTACATATATTACCCTAAGGTCATTTTTTAGTAGATTTTTAGGTTAAACAAACACATACGTACGTATACTGTAGTCTCAAGAATTTTTGATCAAATCTCATTGGTCAACATTAAGCACATGATTAATGAAGATTATGCCGCGTTGTGATTGGCTTGTTTAATTTTCGGGGGAGGCAGTTAAGCGAGGGATGTCTATATATGGGTGTCTAAAATAGGGATGATTTATGGCAGACGGCATGGCGAATTTTTTTAGTATTTTCGACACAGTGTTTCAAAATGTTAAATGTCTAAATTGTTTTGGTTGCCGAAATTATTATTGACAGCCGAAATTATTGTGGCTGCCTATATTATTATTGACTGCCGATATTATTATAGATTGTCGATATTATTATAGACTGTCGATATTATTATATTTAAAAGGCCTTAATTCTATCAAAATTTATTATTTCATTTACTAGTATTCACTTTATTGTCACATTTTACAAAAATTTTTATTTAATATTAATGTTAAAAGATTGTTCTCAAGAGTATCATATCGGTATTAAGAATTTTTCTATTATAAATAAAGTACCCTTTTGCTATAAAAATTATATTCCTTAAAAGTCAATAAAAACCTGATACTTAAATAATTGATCAATTTTTAAATTAAGTTATTACTTAATATGTACTGTAATTTGAATCCCAAATAATTTCTCACGACTTACAAGTTCTCTTATAATAATCTCTTCCCAGATTAGAACAAGAAATATTATACGATTTCTTCAAAATAATTGATCAAATTTAATTCATTCATAGCATCTTTAAGAAATAAAGTTATTATCTGATATATATGTACGTGAGAACATATTGTAGAAACGTATCAAATATCGCGAAATTGTATGCTTATTATATAGCTAATGCTCAAAATGAACCTAATTATATTAATTACTCGGTTTCTCAGTCAGAATTTGAGTTTGGTAATGATACGTATGTTAAATAAAAGGGATCTAGATCAAATCCTTAAAGTCAAAATCTTGAAATTTAATTATCGCATCAGTTCAAACTCCGTTTATGATTAGTCATCATGATTATACATGTGGCCGAAATGCTTCGGCCATTTCGACCACTTGGCAATGTCCAAAGCAAAGTTATCAATAATTTGTGACCATTTATCAAATGGCCGAAATAGCCGAAACATTTCGGCCACAAGCATAATCATGATGACAATCACAAGCGGAGTTTGAACTGACGTGATAATTAAGTTTCAGAATTTTGACCTAGACCCAAGATGAATAGCTCGATGATGATTATGTTTCCGACTAATATTCACATATTTAATTCTTAAGATTATTTAATCAAAAGATTAGTTTCGGTATCCTAAAATTTCATCGCATTTTAAATATTTAACTAGTACGATAGGTGGCGCGAAGCGCCACCTATCTCATTTAAGTAAGATTAGAGATAAGTAGATATTTATTACTGTACTTGATTTCTAAGAAATCATAGTATTGTTAAGTTTTAGCTAAGAATTTTATTTGCTCTACGATTTTAAAGGCAACATAAGTTGATGATATTTTTTTTTAAGAAAATAGGATATATGATTGGGTAATGTGAATTATATACTTTTTTTTTTAGTAAAAATAAAATGTTGAATCATTAATTGTTGAAATATTGACTAGTATAAATTCAATAGTAATAGGGTTTGTGATTCTCTACGTTTTCTTATTTTTTTATTCTGTTCCATTTTCTGTTACGTTTTCTTATTTTTTTATTCCGTTCTATTTTCTGTTCAGAAGTTAGCGTAACCCAATATTTTCTATTATTTTTATTGCGAGTAGCTCGAAAATCAAATGTTGTTTTTACTAGGGGCATGTTATACCAGTATTGTTATTTCAAAATTTTATATTTTTATTATAATTATTGAAAATCGAAAATTTTAAAGTCAAAACGTTTGTTAAATTATCAAGAGTATTTATAGTTTAAAACATTAAGGTTTTTTATTTTCTCTGTGATTAATATGGCCATTATTTTGTTCTTTTAATTTTTGTAATTTATTATTTTATTGAACTATCTAATTAGATTTCGTCTAGTTTTGATTATTAATATTGAATTGAATTCAATTATTGTTATCAGTTTACAGAATTCAAAATCAAATCTATTTTATTTATTGAATCAATCTACTATGAACACGATTCTTTTTTTTCATCTAGAGAAAAAAACAAACTGTAACCTTAAATCGATAGACATAAAGATTTTATTATTATAAAATGACCTTGTTTCGAACTAACATGATATTTACAATATCGATACAATATCGATATTATCACAGAAGCATATCCTATTTTGGTAAAATTTACGTATATACATACGTACGTACGTAGCTTAATAATTAAAAGCAAGTATTAACCTGGCAAAACTATTACGATTTATATAAGCCATACATGTTGTATATTTCTAATTGGCGCATGACATATGGAGTTATACGTTATATGCATCCATGCATATATGTCGATACAATAGCAGAATTAAGAATTAAACTGCAGCGCTTACAGGATATAACTTGGTTTAAACGTGACAGATATCAAAAACGTAACTTTGAAGGGTATCCGACACACGATACACTTTTAATATATAGTATTAGATGTTCGACATTCAGAATATTTTAGACATCCAAAAATAGTTAAGGCATCCTAAAATATTTTAGGTATCCTAAAATATTTGAGAAGCCGAAAATAATTTTCGCAGCCTAAATTATTTACGATTTAAGCTGCCTAAAATAATTTAGCCATTTAAATTTACGACAAGAGTAAAATAATTTAGACACCCATGTATAGGGATGACGTTAACCTAAAAATCCACTAAAGACGGCCTATGTTTTGATTAATTAGTCGATTGAATACTCTAACGCGACATCAAAGTTTAATATGGAAAAGGAGCACCAGCAGCGCCCCACTAATACTTGTACTATATAATTTTAATGCAACAAAAATTAATAAAATGTTATATTTTATATCATACGTAATACTAAGTAATATGTAGCATCATTTAGTGATTTCCTACCTGTATAAAGCACGCTACCTAATATGAGGTTTGAAAATACCATAAAATAGTAAACTCCTATCTAGAGATAAGAAAGATTGGGTATGAATCTTGATTTTGTAAGAGCATCATGATTTCATAATGTCGCATGCTATATTATGTTGCATTATGCAACGCAGAGCCAAAAAAATATTCATTCGCACACCTCTAGTTAGTGTTATAAGCCGATATGCAGCTAGTCGACTAAGTCGACCAAGTCGACTAAGTCGACCAAGTCGACTAAGTCGACCAAGTCGACTTAATCGACGAACTAAAAATTATTGGTCAAAGTTCAACTATGGTCTTTTTAAGAGTTTCATTGGATAAGTTGATTATTGTTTACACAGGATCTGTATTGAAAACAAAAATACGCATGAGATCATTATCAGCAAAGCAGAATTTGCCCCTTACTGTAATAACTTAGTCGACTAAGCCGACGACTTAGCCGATGATTCAGTTAGTCTACTATTAGTCAATTGACTAACAACAATACCCTTCTAGTCCTCTCATTTTAATAAAATACATGCATAAGGAAGTACACGAGCACTAGTTAAAAAAAAATGTATGGAAAATTAACATATTTTTCGCCTGCGCGGTACTACCGGTAATACTAAATAGCTGCGCTATACATTATTAAGTAGTTTTTAGTTAATAACTTGGGCTAATTGTTAATAAGACCGGGCTAATTTAATTCTTCGTTTGATATAACCCCCTCTCTACTTTTCAAAATTTTATGAAAAAATACACATCACATTAACCAATCAAATAGCAGTATTAGCTTTTATATATTTCATATTTTTTACAGCCAATAGAATTGCCGTATTTTTTTTTTAATTTGTGTATTTTTTTTCCTCTCCCCACTCCTATGAACTATTTAATGTTATGTTAAACGAAGAATCAATTTGGAGTGGCCTAATTATTATTTATTATTAATAATGCAGAAGGTTCATCACTAGCTCTGAGCATGCGCTAATGGAGTTCTGCGCTAATTAATCAAATCTATGTCGGGTGTCATACGTAGTAAAAATTAATAATAGATCATATGCATAGATCGGCAAAATCGATAGATTACTCGCAAAATATTATTAGTATTTAAAAAATTGATTCACCTCATGCACCAATAATTTCTTCATGACAATTTTGTGGTAAATAATTATTATAGTATTGTAAAACGAAGTTACGGTTTTTATATTTTAATTAGTTAAAGATTTTTAAATTTTACATATAAACTTTTAAACAAAAGGTGAATTTTATTACGAATTAACCTTAGTAAATAAATTTAAAACCGTAACTTCTTTTACAATATAATTATCATTTGCCCAAAAAATTGTCAGAAAAAAATTATTAGTATGCGAGGTGAATCGATTTTTTTAATACTAATGGCCCAATTCAGCGGTTCAGACTCTTTTCATTGGTATATAATATATTTATCCTAATACAACTTTTTTGGGTGTAGTAAAAAAAAATTGAATTGAAATATAATACGTATACCGCACTATTGAAAAAAATTCGATCTATGCATAAATCTGTATTATTAATTTTGATTACGTATAACACCCGAAATTGGTTTATGCAGAACCCAATGCAATGCGTTAAGGATAGAAATACCCTTATTATCGTTATACAATCGTTTAATTTTTGTGGCTTAAATTCCTAGAGAAGGTTAACCGATTCCCTTAAAAAGCAAGAAATGTAGTACCAAGTTTCTTAGCACTAACCAAGCTTTTATACAATCGTTTTATTTTTGTGAAACCTATTTCTAAAGAAGATTAGCCGATTCCCTTAAAAATTTCTAGAGAAGGTTAGCTGATCCATAAAAGCAATTTTAATGTAGTACCAAGCGCTAACGCTAACAATTAAGTATTTCTTGGAATATGTTAAATAAATTACACATAAAAACCACTACACTTATTGATTAGAGTCATTTATTTTTGCAAGAAAAGACCAAAATCTGCCTGCTTTACAAATCTATTTGTGCGAGATTTCTTGCTTCTTAACTATTTACACACCATTCTGGCCTTCTATTTAAACTTAATACCCTGATTTACTATAATAATCAGATACAATGGCTTCATTACATAAAAACACCTGGTTTTACTCCTTTATGCTAGGAATTATTTGGTTCACGTCAGGATATTATGTTAGTACCTTCCATAATAATATTGAGCTTGATTCTTCACAATTGCACTACGAAAGTTACTTAATTAAAGGTATTAGAATTCAATTTTATAAATTGTAAATGTGAAAGTTCTACTCTGAAATCTCCAACGTTCAAAACCCATCAGATAGGTAATAATCCTGACATATTTAAAATCGCTGATAATAAAAAATTATTACCGTATTGTCGCGAAATAACGCGTAGAGTTGAAATTAAGAATTTCGGCCTAAATTAAGCTTAATTCGGGCCATTATTCTAAATATTCGCCCATGCCTGTTATTTCGCGACGATACGGCAACAATCAACGGGAAACTAGACATCAGGCTTATCTATAAAAAAGTTTGTGCAGTTATTGTAGGAATTGTCGAAAAAAAAATGTTCGGAACGGAGTCGATTTTCCGAATGCCAGTAAGATTTGTACAATTTTTATACCGTTATGTAAAAAAAGAAATTAGGTTGACAACATTAGGCATAAGCATTGTACATAATCAGCATTCCGATCATTTTTTAGAATGACTAGAAAATTTTTAGAACTTAGCTAACAAAATTTTTTTTGGAAAGCTTTCCAAACTCAATTTTGACTTGCGACATATATGGTACATAATTGAATTTACATATGTATCATATATGTCTCTAATAATGCTAAGTCTGGTAAATTATCAATAATGAACTTGAAAGTCTAAAGTCTGATTTTCCCTTAGATACGTTCAGAACTTTCTAATACGCTCTATATCGACAAACTTTTAATAATATGCGTTTAAAAATTAATAAAAAAAGATGTATTTATTAGGTCAAATTTATTTGGGCCAGCACTTACGAGTGCATGTGCATTTAGAGAGCAATATTGGGATTATAATTAGAGACGCATCTCACGCGAAAAACCTAGTGTGAATTTCAGATAACTCACGTGATTCGTTATTTAATGTTACGAGTCAATAACTTAACCAGTTTTAAATTTAACGTACCATATCCGGACTACAGATTATGTATCGTTTCACCAACAATCAATTCACCGACAAGTTTATTTCACCGACAGTACAATTCACCGATAGTACATTTCACCGATAGACAAGATTATTTCACCGACAGTACGACTCATTAGGGTGCAGACAAATCAAACATTAGTTAGGGTAATATATGAAGATCATGAAGATCATCAATTTCGGATTTATTATTGACATTATCGTTAATTAATTTCGGATTTATTAATGGTTAAAGTTTGACATTATCGTTAATTAATTCTTTCGACGATTTATGCTAGATGATTATAAAAATAATTATCAACCTAAATTTACATTTTTTAGCATAAGTATCTAACAAAAGTGCATATAAATTTTTTTAACTTGAAGCTCTCAACTAGCCCTACATGGTAATAAAGCTACTTTATCAAAGTCGTTAAATTATTATATATGTATTAAAGATTAATTATTAACCTAATTTTTTTTAATAAAATTATCCAAAAAATAGCCATATTACCATGTAGGGCTAGTTGAGAGCTTCAAGTTAAAAAAAATTATATGCACTTCTGTTAGATATTTGTGCTAAAAAATGTAAATTTAATTTAATATTTAAATATACGGCCTATAAAAAATCCGAAATTAATGAGCTTCATATATTACCCTAACTATATAACGTTTGATTTATCGCGATTTGCGACTTTTGATTAATTTGTAGATCGCTGCATGCTCGATTGTCCGATCACAATTGATTTACGTAATTTTGCGTTTTCTCAGTAACCATCTGATCAAATTCAATGAAATTTTTTTTATTTGAATTTTATGAATCCATAGAATTCATATAAAAAAAAAAAAACTCAACGAATCTGATCAGGTGGTTGCTGAGATATCTTCGTTCAGAGTTTATTAAGATATCAAAACGTCAATCAGAAGTAGAAACTGCGCCAAATTTTGGCCAAACCTTTGAACGAAGATATTTTAGCAACAACCTGATCGAATTCGTTGAATTTTTTTTTATATGGATTCTATAGATTCATAAAATTCAAATAAAAAAATTTTCATTGAATTTGATCAGATAGTTACTGAGAAATGGCAAAATTACATACAATCGATTGCGATCGGACAATCAAGCATGCAACAATATACAAATTTATCAAAAGTCGCATCAATTTGCAATCCGCGATAATTAGTTTAGACCGCACCCTAACGACTCATAGACAATACGATTTACTGACAAGTAATAGATGCTTATTTCAGGGTATGTAGTAAAGTAGTACGATACAGGGACATACGTGTAGAAATCATGATAGTGCGTACTGGTTGTAAAAGAAAAAATTCGTCAAATCCAAGTTTCTTTAACTACTAATTCCATCATGAAGAAGAACAATACTAGATCTCACCCTAACCTTAACCATAAAAATGGTTACTTATTAAAATTGAACTGTCGGTAAAATAAACGCGTCAGCGAATCGTACTGTCGGTGAAATGAGTTTGTTGATGAAATAAACTTGTCGGTGAAACGTACTGTCATTGAAACGTACTGTTGGTGAAATAAACTTGTCGGTGAATCGTACTATCGATGAATTGAATGAACTGTATTGGACTCATGTGGGGCCCAGAAGCTGACACATTAAATTTAAGATCAGATAATGGGATATTTCCCGTTATTTTATGTATATGGGTAATTATTTTCGAGCATTAATTTAATTAATAATAAACATTTAACTCGGACTATAATCATAATAATAATATTATTATTATTATTAACATTAATAATAATGATTACTTATGATTCACGTTCAGAATAATTACCCAGCGTTTATTACTAACAATGTAACGCGCGAAAGAATATCTTTGTTAAAGCAAAAACTTTATATTTGCAATCATTGATCGCTAAAAGTTTCTTAATCGCGTATAATTACGATAATTCGTTACCGCGTGAAAATACATTGCTAATTACGACCTGTCTGGATTTCAGAGTTGAACAAAAGTGATTCGTGATATTGTAAAATTAACATTCACCAACATTCATTATTAACAGATATAGGTAACTGTAGCTGTAACTGTAACTGTAACTGTAACTATACAGCACCAAAACGAACTCAAAAAGTGCCAAAAATATTGCATTATGTATATCTTAATGAAGATCCAGAATACTTGCCCTTTAACTTTATCTATTGGCTCGCTTTTACTTCAGCGATTGAGACTATTAAGCCAGAAAAAATATATTTCCATTGTATTCACGAACCAAAAAGCTACTGGTATCAGCTCATAAAGCCTAAAGTAAGTATTATGAAAACACGAATAGTAACAGAGATTTTCGGAAACCCAGTAGATATTATTCAACACAAGTCAGATATTATACGGATGGAAGTGTTACGGGACTTTGGTGGCATTTATCTCGACCTTGATGTAATTGTCCTCCAGTCATTCGACGATCTTCTCTATTATGATTTTATTATGGGCCTTGAGGAAACTGATCAAACAACTCTTTGTAATGCGGCAATCGTCAGCAGGCCATTTGCTCCTTTCCTAACCAGATGGATGCTAGGGTACAAGGATTTTGACGATAGTGACTGGTCCCTCCATTCAATTCGGTTGCCTTACAATATGTCAAAAGTATATAGCAATGATATCCATATTTTAAACGCAACTGCATTTTTTTGGCCGACTTGGATGGATGATCACCTGGATTTGGTGTACGCATCAAATAATTATAACTTTTCTAACCAGTACATCTATCATATGTGGTCTGCAATAAGCTATGATAGATATTTACAATATATGTCCCCGAAATCGATAAAAAACGAAGAAACGAGCTTTAATAGAGCTGTCAGAAAATTTTTAAATTATTTGCCTAAAGATTTTAATGAAGAGAACTTTGACTTTGATGGATATATAATTGAATGAGAAATAAATAGAAGTAATAAGAGAAACTAAATTTTAATGAGGAAAATTGAGATGTTGAGAAAATATTAGTAACTATTATTATATAAATTTAAATACTAAAACTTTTATAATTAATTAAATAAAAACATTAAATATTTATAGATTTGAATATAGGTAATAAAATTAAGGGCAAGCCTTGGCCACGGGTAGATTCGCCTGTAATCTTAGTTTTTAGTCAATAAAAAACTAAGAATCTTGCTTGTTAAAAAAAAATAAAATAAATAAAATAAAATCAAGAGCGCGAAAATTTCCACACCATCCCATTTTTGATATTTCTCGATCGGCAAAAGTATGGCCCCGTTATCTCGGAATTAATTTTTTAGTTAAATAATTTTTTTTAAAAAAATAAGTGGCAGATAGGGTCGTGTTGAATGCATCTATTTGCGCATCACATGTGATTTAATAATTTTTTAATTAAATTTAGGGTTAGGGCCGTATAGGTTAGAATTGGGTTAGGATAGAAGAGGTTGGATATGCAAAATCTTCCTCCCAACACTTTTTATTATTATTGTATTTCTTATATTTTTTTTTCCTTTTTTTTTCGCTTTGTTTGTTCATCGAGATGATCAAAACTTGGTAAATCATCGAAAACATTATGCACTCGGGTTGTGTTACGAACATTACAATAAGTTTCAGTAATTGAATTTTATGTAAATTTCACACGTATATATGTACGTACGTACGTATACCAGCTACTTATGACATCACCTAGTTACGTACTATATAAAAAATCGGTTTATAAAATAGTATGTAATTGAGCCGTAACTAATGACGTAATTAAATCTGCATATATAATACCAGCACTACGAAAACTAGCCAAAATTATTAAATTCACAAAGATGTTTATTGTGAAATTTTTATTGTACATACTCATTATTATCAACATATGAAAAAACCTGTTTAAAGTTAATAAAATTGTTTTCAAGTATTTCATTTTTACCATTTTTTGATTTGTTTGTTTTTAATTTAAATTAAAAGGTTTTCAATTTTTATATTTTCTTTTTTGCAAATTCTTAGATTTTTTAATTAATAAAGAATTCTTGTGTTTTAATATATCTATAAAACAAAGTTTTTTTTGCCTTTTGGATAAGTATTTAGTTATGCAATTTTGAATAATTCAATCAAAATATAAAATTACCGGACATTACGAGTGTGTCCGTTCTTAATTATCTGATTGTATAAAAAAGTATCTTAGCTAATAATGGAATATATCGTCTGCAATATCATATGTTGATTTTATAAAAAAAAGCAGTCTGTTTTGTCTCATGACTTGGTAATTAATTTCGCATGGATGGATTTATACATCGGTAGTATTTCATTTATGCAATACCAGATACGTGCGTACTTGCTCATTATTATGTTGATCACGAATAATTACCCAATTGATGAATCATAGTTTCGCTCCAAACCGGTATATACAGCATAAATGTGAAAAACCTGAAAGTTCCCTAAAAATTGAATGATCAGCAATTTAATAGTTTTAACAATATACCTTAATTTCGATCATCAATTTTTAAGGGAACTTTCAGGTTTTCATTCTCACGTACTGGCTCAACGATACTTTAACTTGTCTGGATAATTTACAGCTGTTATCATTATTCCTGGGACACCTTATGAAAAATTAACCGAATGATTATTCAGCCGATTCGATAAGT
>CAJVPZ010001841.1:0-13587 GCA_910592135.1 Racocetra fulgida | reverse complement strand
TAACATGTAATAACCAATAAAAGCTAGTACATTAACTATACAAATAATTCAAATATTTAAATATTTAATTACGTGTGTACTGTACTTTATAAAAAAATAATTTATTTAATTTTGAACAAATGGCAAAATTGATAACTCAATCTTAGCCTACAGGATTTTTTTTAATTTTTTTTTATTTGTGCAGCATTCTATTGTTTTTGTCAAGTACAGTCATTTTCAAAATAACTGTATGTATTATTTGATCATACAGTACATATGTGAATAGATTAGGAAATCGCGCCATTTGAAAAATAAATGTCAAACATTAGTTTTCCTAGCCTATTCCCCATATGTATATATTAGCGGACCTAAGTCCTGGGACTAGGTCTCAGACTTGATCTAGACTAAGTCCTAAGAGGACTGGTATTATATAATGATCTGAAAATAATCGTGACGACGAGAATTATGGGTGACTAGGTAAGTCCTAAGAGGACTGGTATTATATAATGATCTGAAAATAATCGTGACGACGAGAATTATGGGTGACTAGTTTTGTTAAATTTTCGATTCAGTTCGAATCTGAGATCCGTCCGGACAATAAGCATGAAAGAAAATAATACGATAGTATAAATACAAACCTGTGAATAGTGTTGTGACCTGGGAGAGACTTTGTGCCGCGCGATTCTCGAATAAGGTTGTTAATTATCCAATATTGAGATATGCTGTCGATTTGGAATACGAAAGTTTTTTTTAACCCACACGTGCAATTCAACTTTACTGGCGTTTTATTTCCTTGCTATTATACTTGATCGGGGTACTCCACCTAATAAGAACTACAAAGAAACGTACACAACGTTACAAGTACTCAGTGTATGTACTATTAAGATAATATTTTCTTAAAGCCAAACATGTGCACTTATTAGAGTATCGTCTGATTATTCGGTTACGTATATAGTACCTGATGTGATCCTATTTTTTTAGTGAAAAATCATACTATTTTATATCACATAATCGTATAAATAATATTTTAAAAAATTGATCTGTCACACATGGTACGTACGTACATATCAGATATCTATTAGCGTTAGCGTTAGATTTTTAACTAATTTTATGCATCATTCTCTCTCGACGATCACACGCTACGAATTCCCGGGAACTACGCGTATCGCATTCGGGCGTATTTTTGGAATTGAGCGAAAAATTAAAAACCTCGAATTATTATTCTATTTGTCCTCTTTATACTTGTTTATTATAAAACCCTAATCCTAACCCTAAAAAAAATGCACTTCAAAACTTTGTATTTTTCGGTGGCTTGTCTATTTTACACTATCATTTAACCCGTCACAATTATTACATGTATGTATATACGTCAACCATATTATGCATTTATTAAACTGAACCTCAAAAACAATAAAACTAATATAATTATCACGTCAAACCCATTTCATTTCATTTCCCCCAACTTAAAACCCATCTCTTTTTACTGTTAAAATTCATCTCTTTTTATAATTAGTCAAAAGATTTAACTCAACGTTAAATATCTATTATAACTACGTCATAAATTTAGGGATTACATATTAGCCAAGCAAAGAAAATAAAGTTTATACAAAGTGAAAATTTTTGATAAAATTTTCGCAACAACAATAGATTGTCTGTATAGTAACCTCCGAAAGTTTGTAAATTTTTTTTTTTTTAAATCCAGAATTAGCGGGATTGAACATTTAGATAAAATTAGTAAGAAAAAAAAAAGGGTGTTATTCACAATACAATAATAATGTGTTAAAATTTTGTTGCTTTCTGTGTGTAATAATAATAGATATTTCGGAGGTTACATATTCAATCGTTTTGACCTGAGTTGACCAGGTTGAACCATTTTGATACGGGTGACCCGGTTTACAATAACCCAGTTCAAAACTCTAATGAGAGTAATGATATTGAGAATGATGTCGAGGTATTGGATAAGATTTATCACCTCCGGGAATCCAATCCATATTTTCAGTTTTTAAAGAATGATGATGTCGAGGTATTGGATAAGAAAGATTTCTTTGATGATGAAGAAGAAGATTATGATTATGTTGTGATTGATGTGATTGATTCGTTTGTTGTGGTGGTGGTGGTTGTTGATACGAAGGAGATTCCGGTAAATAATTTTGGTTTAATCGATTCGTTTGCCATTGACTCATAAATTTTTGTTGTTCTAATTGTTGCTGTAATTTTTTTTCTTCTCCCATTCTTTGATTAAATTCATTTATTGCATACATTGAATTCCCATTTACTCCTCCGTGCATATGTATATGACCTGAAGGGATGGACTTTACCGACATCACTGGTGATACTAATGGTGGCGTCGTAACTGATGATGTATTCGGTGTCGTTGATCCACTACTGGATTGTTTTAATTTCTGTATTTGTGCTTCAAGTGCTTGAATATAATGTGCGGCTAAAAATAATAAAATAATAATAATAAAAAAAAAAATAATAATAATTAATAAATAAATAAATAATAACATTTATATTTTAATTAACTTTTAATAATATTATATAATATTATAAATATTTTAAAATAAATATTACATTTATAATATTTTTATAATATTTTAATATCATAAATAATATATATAATTTTTTTTTAGATAATCCAATTTTGTAAAACATTATTAACATTATTTGTGGAAATCTCATTGGTTGATAATCCCATGTGAATCTATCTGTACCACTTTATCACATTTCATCTGTTTACACATTTCACGTATCTCTACTTGGCACTTAAGGAATTTAAGAATAAAAAAAAAAAAAAATTTTTTTTTTATTTACCTTTTCGTAATATAATAGCTTTAGAATCTGCGCATCCTCGACAACTTGGTACTATACTTTTAAGTTCTTCAAATCCTGAATTTATATTTTCTCTTCGTTTTTGTTCTGATAAAATATGTGCTATACGACGATTTGGTGGTGTATGTGATTGTTGTTGTTGAGTTTGTGGTGGTGGCGGCTTGTGAAGTGGTGTTGGTTGTGATTGAAGGTCTATTGAATTTGATATTTGTGCTTGAATTTGTGTTGGGATTTGTGTTGGAATTTGTGTTTGAATTTGCGTTGGAATTTGCGTTGGAATTTGTGTTGGCTGAATTGATGCTTGCATCATTGGCGTTTGTGTTGGTAAATTCATTGATGCAGGTAGCATAGGTGGTTGAGAAGCATGTGAAAGTGGTGGTGAAAGAAATGGTGGAAGATGATGGTCTTGTCCACGATGAATTTGTGGTGGTGTCATCATCTGAGGAAGACTTTGTCTTTTTTGTAAATGTGTATATGTTAACGTTTCATTGCGAGGTGATATTGGTAATGGTGATGGTGGTTTTTGTTTATTCAAAGGATTTGAATTATGACTAAATTTTATTGAATTTTAATTTCGAATTTTAATTTCGATTTTGAAACGAAATAAAAAAAAATGAAATAGTAAAAAATACGAAACAAAAGAAAAAAGAGATAAAAAAATATGTTGAAAATAACGAGATAACAGATAAAAATAAAATAAAAAAGAAAAGTATTAATCATCGGGTATTGATATTGCAAGAAAAACGTAAACGAACGTTAACTTTACCTGATCAAATGCGTAATATCCATATTTTTTTGTCGTATTATATTCTATTGCTATCGTCGATTCAATCTATCTGTCGATGTTGTCGATATTGTCAATATTTTCGATGTTGTCGATATCAAACACTGTATCTTACGAAATCTTTACAAAATATATAAAGTTTACGAAATATAAACTCAATATAAATCTTGTTTACAAAGTATAACAAAAGTATAAATCTTTACGAAATGTATTTTTCGAAAGGCTAAAGAAAAAAAAGAAAAAAAAAACTTGGAAGAAAAAATTTAAAAGTCCAAAGTTTGAGATTGATAAAAAAAATTGGTACGTACGTAAAAAAATTCGAGTTTATATATAAATTATCAACCCGTGAAAAAAAAGAATTTATATGTAACGTAAAACAACCCAGTTTAAAAACATAATAGCATTAAGTAACAAGTAGGATAAGTAGGATAAATAGGATGTGTGCGTGTAATATAAAATGTAATTATTACAAATTTTTGTGATATGTAATTGAAATAAATAGAGTATAATTGAAATAAGTGATTAAAAAAAAAAAAATATATATATATATACTGTATTTATCGTTATATTATATAATATACTTATATATAAACAAATATATAGCGTTTAAAAATGGTTGGATGTGCGACACACGACAGCTGATATAGAAACATTAGTTAGTTCCCCGCATTTCGTACGGTGCATGGACCGGCTTTTACACTATCAACAAAAAGTACACAAATAATAGATTATTCATCAAAAAAAAATATATACCTATATATTTAATGTAGTTATATTAACTGTCGATCGATTGATATATGTATATATGTGTTCGACTTTTCTATGTGTATCTATGTGTATCTATGTGTAGCATACATTAAAAATAATGTGCCAATAGGGAATTATCCTGTGTGATGTCTCTGGTGCTATAATAATTTATTATAATATATTTTATAAAAAAAAAAAAAATTATCTTGATTAAATTAAATAATGGATCTCGGTGCATATTCTCGGTTAACGTTAGTCGGATAAAAAGAAAAAATTTTTTGTCTGTTCATTTAAAAAAATCATAAGCTGCGTCACATCCTCATATCCTCACATTCTCATATTCTCACATCCAAGATTTTTTTAAATCACAGGGATAAGCAAAAATTACCCGATCTGAAAAAAAAACCCAACACTCTAACGTTAACGTAACGTTAACGTAACGTTAACAAACCCCAAAATTTCATGATTCATCTTTAGTACATGTTTTGTTACTTATAGTCATATTTGGCCGTACAATGCTTTCAAAAATTTTATTTTGTTACAAAGAAACTTTAAAAATCAAGCAAAAAAAAAAAAAAAAGAACAAAGGGAATTATTAGCATTATGTTTATTATTATCTCAATCATAGATTCTGACTGATAAATACTGTAGCATTTACTGTAGAATTTATTCTATCATATATATCATATATATCATATATATCATATGTATCTTATGTATCATATGTATCATATATATCATATATATCATATATATCATATTCTATCATTTATTCTATCATTTATTATATTCTACCATTTATTATATTTTTCATTTATTCTATCATATATATGTGTTCTTTTGAAAATATACAGATGCGAGAGGTATCGGAACCAATATGATCCAAGAAACCAAAATTGAACCAATCCTACAGATTCAAGGTTCAGCCAACATACTTTGTGTTCATGTTCCTAATCTTAGACGTGTATTGTTTTGTCATAGTTTTCAGGACCCCGTGGGCAACATGTCCAACTGCAATGAAAGGGAAATGCATTCTTTTGCCAAACTTTATTGTCAGTTGAATGATTATTAATTAACGCCACAAAGAACAAAATCGCGCGTGCGTGAGAAGCGAATTTTGAACTTGTTTCTCATGCAAGGATACAATTTCTTTTTAACCTAGAATTGTTATTGACGTGAATAATGAATAGAGCAGGTGGGGTAATGATACGTTTACACGAAACTTCATATATGGTCGATGTTCATACTTAAACTGCTTATATACATATGCGTCGCATCTGATGATATAAAAACAGTACAGATAAACTTGATGCCTGTATGATTTTGCTAGCATATAGGTAAAAAATATCTAGTATACACGTGTAGTTGCAAGGAAAGAATATACTAGGCATTTAATTGCCGATTTATAATCTTATTATTATGCGAATATATGGTTATATACGTTAGATATGAATAAAAAAAAAAAAAAATTTTTTTTCTTCCAGTTATTTTTACTTATTTCTATTTATCTCGATTAGTGATTACTCTCTTTATATCATATATATATGTTTTAAACTTATGGGGATAATAAAGTGTACATTCGATGAAAATCGTCTCCATATAAGTTGGACAAATATTTATTAGTGATTTTCGTTGAAAACCGCCAATCTTAATATGTAAGCAAGTTTTAATTTTACTTATTCGAAACTGGCAGCCTTTTTTCTTTTTCTTTTTTTTTCTTCCCCAGAAAATTTTTTTTTTCTTCCGACTTAAACAAGATATATTTTTGTTTTGAATTTTTATTATTAAGCCAAGATCAAAATAAAACAAATTAAACCTTGTCTTGCTTGGAATATGCATGAATAAACTTAACTAGAAAATACACTAGAAATTATAACTAGAAATTATAACTAGAAAATATAACTAAATTTTGAATAAAAATTTGAATAAAAAATGCATTATTTAAATATACTTGAAAAATATACATTATCGTAAAGAGGAAAAATTGGAAAAATTTGAATATCATGAGGATTTACTTCGGATGCTGTGTCACATATTGGCCCATGTATATATTAATTGCTACTATTTTGAGGGTCAGCTCGTGTGACAGTTTTGGGGTCACAATAAAAGGCCTGATTTTCATTTTTATTATATAAATGTGATGTGATTACCTAAAGGATTATAAAAGATTATAAAAAGTGATATACAGAATTTCATCCCTTTTACATATTGTAACTCGCTTGTCATTTACTATCAGGAGTAACTACAAAGTACAACAGCAACATACATCATTAAATACGTAATCTGATGATTATATGCGTAAACTATTATGTTTATTGTCATTTTTCAGGGTCTATTCTATATCTTGTATCAAGGTCTACTTATCGTGGTCTATATCGAAATATTTCGTCGTAATTCTCTCTCTCTCTTTCTCTCTCTCTCTCTTTACTATTCAATAAATATTCAAATGGTTTCTAGCTACGTGAGGATTTCTTATAAAAAAGTTGCATTGCAGCCATGTGTGTAGTTGATCGCTTAATGTTAAACTTGAAACTCTTCTTTTTATCTTTCTTTAGGCTGAAAATCGTTTTTTTTTTGTAATGACAATGAACCACCTTCGGGTAATGTTTATTCTCCGAAAATGTCCGTTAATTCCGTAAATCCCGTAAGTCTGTAATTTTCGTTACTGTAAAGTCGTATCTGTGATTCGTGATCAGATCGGTCTATCACGTGACTAAATATTGGTAAATATATATTTTACATTTCGATATATTTGTAATATTTTGCAATATCGAATATAGTGAAAAAAAAAAAAATCAGGATTTTTTACTAACAAAAACCGGGAAAATAAGGGAAAATAATTTTTATTTTTTTGGTATGTGCTTGGCAGTTTTCATGGCACGCATAATCTGCCTTTAAACTTGTTTTGATCTTGAAGAGTCGAGATTCATTTTTTACTTATCGATGTGGAATAACACATATGCTCAGAATTGAGTTACATAATAATCTAGGTAAACACGTCAAGATATCACTGTGAAACACTGATCATTTAAACATCTGGGGATACTTATGTTTGAGATTCAAAATTTTCTCGAATTCTATGAATTCTATAATTCTAAAACATTTCTTTTTGCCAATTATAGAAACTTATTTTCCGATTATCAATGGTATCCTTTTTTTTCGATAATTTCTCTTTGTTTTGATTTATACGTAGCGGTAGGGGATTCTTTGAATTACCTTTTCTAGTCCTAATGCACAATTTTTTCCTGTTCTTATTTACCGTTTAATATTTGACATCTTAAAAATCGAATTATTTCTAATTCTCAACACATAAATTCTAAACCATCTTTTGTAAACTTCTTTTTAGGGGTTAATGGTACGACCATCTGAAAAAAGTGATTGATCTCATCATTATTAAATTATATGTACATGTGCCTATCAAAATTTTTTTTTTTACATTGACTATTTTTAGATTCAAGGCGTTAAATTTTTTTTACATAACATAATAGAGATCAATTACGTGGCTAAGCCTCAAATAATTAAAACACTTTTCAATTTATGATCTATGATGTATATCGATATAATCGGAACAAAATCTCAACTACACCATTCCTTTTTAGGTCATGCGACATTTAAATCTCGAGCTTCATATTAACGTATGTATATCCTATCTATTTTAAAACTATATGTCTACGCGTTTACATCTCAGAATTTTAATTATTCTTCGAATCTTTTACTAAAGTAACTACTATTGATTTGGGGGTCAAAGTCATGATAACCGTCATAACATCGTAGATATTTAATATTCAATTTATTGAATTAAAAATCGGTATTAATGTAATTTTTAATTACTCATATTGTACAAACGCGTATTATTATCGTATAATTAATCTATGAATTTTATCTTGAACTATAACGTATCAGGTTTATTTACTACCTCGGATTATGGTGAATTTTGATGTTATTCAAATTATTTTGTTTAGATTGTTTTAATTGACGTTCAACTGATTTAATTATAATTACTACACTAGATCATCGATGATTTGGTGCTTAAACGAATGCTACAAATTGTAGTGGTAGAAAATGGATCAGCTGTTCTCGAAATATATAGCAACAAAATTGTGCTGAACATAAAAATGAGGGCTAAATGTCAGTGAAAATAGGTAATTGTTTGTTAATATAATACCGATATTTCATGAATGGCTGATCTGTTTCAGTAATTTTTGTTTTTAATGAATACTGTGAACGTTAGCATTCGCTTAAGCCCAAAATTATCAAAATCGAATCAGCTTTTTTTGAAGAATGTATTGAATAATCGTCTACCGTGTAATAATAAGACGCTTCACTCTGGTTATATTGACATCTACAAAAGCAAAGAAATTGTCCAATATATCTAGATGTCGGCTTAACCAGAAGCATTTTCAGATTAAGTATATAGGTAAAAAATACCGTTATAGTCAGATGTCATGATTTACCAGAGTGACGTGTACTTTGTATATAACTAATCTATTCTCAATTATTTTATTTATAGCATTCGTTTAAACCAAATTGAAGAATGATTTAAAGGATGAAAAAATTTTGTTGTATTTTATTTTTTGGATCATTTTTTGTGGTTATTGTATTTTACTCATTTTTAAAATATTCTTAAGGATATTAGATGTTAATGATTTATTTATATTTTACAATAAAGTTATTATAATATTAGATATTAAGAATCTAAATAAAGAGAATTGGCATTTATCAGCTGAATATACTCCCTTCTTGGGGAATATGAATTGACTGTTTTGGGACGGTCATTTAACAATTATAAATTTTAATGTAATCAATAATATAGATCTATAAATATTGTATTTTTATTAGTACTCTAGCCATAGCAAAAAAATAACAGTTATTGTTAGATTCTACTCGAACTATCGTGTTTTGATTGACAAAATCGATGATCTATAACAACATATATTACAGTATTACATACTTGTTTTAAACTTTGAGCGTTGATATCTTAGTAATTACTTATTTAATGGATAGGATTTAGGCTTTTGTACTACTGGTAGTACATTTTAAAAAATTCATAGCACAATCAAAAATAAATAAATTTTTACAATGTTATACTCAAATAATTATTGAATCTCATACTACACAAAAATATTATTTTTATTAACTTTTATTATATAATTAAAAAAAATTATATAATCATAACTCTGTGGCTTATTTAACAATAATAAATGTACTACACGTAGTACACTATTACAAGTTACTTTATACCTCACTAAAAAAGAATTGTTAGTTGTGCGCTTAAAATATAATAAAATAGATGTCAATAAATATATAAAAAAAATTTCAAACCTTGTTGAAGCTGCAGAATATGTGTCACGAATATGACCAGCCCAACAATTCGTACACAAAGCATGTGATTGTAAGCAACTGCAAGCAGTAGTTGTTCGCTTATGACAAACTAAACAGCGACGTTGAACACGCTTCCCTTTAAGTCGTAAGGTTGCAGGATCATTCCGGAGACTATTAAGATTGTGTTCATTGCTATTATAATCTTGTCTTCTTTTTTTTTTAACTCGATCACTTATCGTTTCATTTGAATAATACTCAAGAATTGACATTGCTAATTGTTTACGGAAGTCCACGTGCCTCATATTTTCTTTTTCTGGAACAAATTGACAATACGCAGAGAAACTATTGGCTTCTGCAATTGAAAAATAAAAAGCAAGGATCTGATTTTCTGAACATTTTGTTGTAAGCACATCATGATAAGAAAGTGCATTATCGCGCAGATTATTAAGTATATCAACGACAGACCTGTATTCATTAAAGTCATCAAAAACAACAGGCCGCAAAAAAGTCACAACTCCATGATTTTTGATGTATCTCTTTATTTCAGTTTTTAAATTAGTTGTTGAACAACTAGCTAAAACCACACGATCCTTGCGATCACGAATAGAACACAAAACAAGATTAACGCCATCTAACTTTCCAATCCGGCTACAATATGATGCATACCTATTTTCAAGCACATCCGTAATGTCAGAAGGAATATTTTTGGGCCAATAACGGCGTTTTTTTATTTGTAATATAGAATATAGCCCATGCTTAAACAAAGTAACACATGCGTCCACACTTCCAAACCACGAATCTGCAATAATTGTCCTACCACTATTAAACCACAGCTCAACTAATCGCAGCATAGTTGCAACTGTTGGCATATAATTATTTGAAAATTTTTTTTTACAGAAAATTCAGGGGGCTCTACAGGATCCAAACGCAAAAGTAAATTGGCTCGGGCATCGGCGATGGTTTTAAATTCGCAACCTATCGGATGGGGTTTTCTTGGTATCTTTCATTGAAAAGGGCCTTTATCCACTTTACCCATCCACTGACACATGGATTCGTCAATACAAAGATAGTTACCGGGCGTAATTGCCTTAGAAAGATTTTCATTAAATGCATTATGGTACTCCCGGGCAAAAAAATAAGGATCATTATTTTTTTGGTATCAGTTAATGTTAGATATTTAATAATATTTCAGAATCGCTTATGTGACATATACTTTCCAAAACACAATGCAACACCACTAGTTTCTTGTTTTACAGACCAATAGTCACGGACATCAGAACAACGTACATATGTCATTATTGTCAAAATACCAACAAAGTGCATGAACTCCATCCAAGTTAAATTGTTCCAGGATCGTTCGCTTTCACGTGCATATTTGTTGGTGGTTGGTATCACAGTTAATATAATATAATCAACTGGTAGAAAGCGTTCAAAGAATTGTCTAGGTGATGCTGATGCAATATTAGAGATATGTACTACAGGACATCTGGAATAGGAATGGTTCACTTGACGGGAATCAACAGTAACAATATCATTTACCCACATAATTCCACTTTCATTATGAACATCCATCTCCTCATTTTCTTCATCTTCACTTGAAACATCAGTTTCAGATTCTTCTTGTTCATTTGTCATATCATTCTCTTTATTCTCTTCATTTGAATTATTATTAGTAACAGCCACAAACTTCATACAACCAGCCGAGGCCTCAATTTTCAAATCTGGATTTGCATCAAGTCCAATTATCCACCGATTGTTACCAGGTGCCATCTCCAATACTGTAGCAAAAAGCCTCTTGGTTTTCCACATCTCTCCTAATATTGAGCGGCCAATTTCCTCCCCTACAACAGTACCCAAAACAGATACTTTAGCTCTCACCTTTATATTTGGCGAAATACGCCCCATATTCAAAGTTGATATAAAAGGATTTTTTGAAAAAAAAAAAATTGTAAAGAAAAAAAAAAAAAATTTATAAAAAAAAAAAAAAAAAAACCTAGACTAAATAATGTTCGTAACTATTCTACCAACTTAAATCCTTTTGGTAAGTAATTATAAGTGTCTTTATCATATGCCTTTAGTGTCTTTATCATGCGCCTTTAGTTTTGTACACCTATTAACCAGTTTTTTCTTCTTCTTCCCCCACAAAAAAAAACTTTATCGAACTTATTTCATGAGTAAAAATTGGTCTATTTTTTTTTTCGCATTCTTTATATACTCACAATTACATCATAATTACGATTTAAATATAATTCAACCAAACTATAATTGACTTTAAACTTAATTATGTATCTACTTGTGATTTACACAATTTGTGTCACTCAGGTGATACCACAAATTACGCTTAACCTTATTCAGATATGTGAAACAAAGTCTACGTCAAAACTTTTTTTACATGTTGCGCAACTTTCAAAAAATATATTATTGTAATATAAGCTTGAATGATTTTATTGGTCAGCAGAAAAATGCCTTTATTTGCTGTCACATTTGAGTACAAAATACTACCGGTAGTACACCTAAATCCTATCCATTAAAATTGATGATTTTTTTATTTTAATTCTATGGATTTATAAAATTTTTATCAATTTTAGATAGGTAGTTATCAAGATATTATTGCTTAAAGTTTAACAAAAATTTAAATAATTATTAAAAGGTTTTAATTAAATTTTTTTTAAATTTTGAATAATAATATCTTGATAAATTTTTTTATTTTAATTTTAAAGTTAGGTTATAAAAAGTTAACTTTTGATTTTTATAACATAAAATAACAGCAATTTGTTTTTTAATTTTTAAAAAATTTTATAAAATTTTTTTGAAAATATCTAATTTCCATCACAGGTGATCATCACCTGTGATTTTCAATATGTAACAAAAACAACAAAATAATTTTCTTTAAAGCAAAAGTAATTTTTTTATAGTTGGGGTTAGAGTAAGGTTTGGAATAAAGCAAGGGTGTTGCTTATAGTAAAATTTTGCAAGAAATTTTTTGTTAGAGCTTCAAAAGGAGTTTTATAAGTAGAATTTTGAAATATAAATAATACAGGTGATGATTACCTGTAATAGAAATTAGCAAATTTCTTTTTTTTTATAAATTTTTAAAAAACTAATTTAATCAATAAATATAGTTAAAATTTTTTTCAAAAGTCTACAAGTTTTAATTTAGCCAGTAATTTGTATAATTTTGTAAAATTAATAGTTATTAAAATATTTTAATTTAAAATTTAACAAAAATTTAAAATAATTATTAAAATAAAGTTAAATTAAGTTTTTTTAAACTTTAAATAATAATATTTTAATAATTATCTATCTAATGTTTTAAAATAGTTGAAAATAACAATATTTATAAAAAATTTTTTTGTAAATATTTGAATATTTAATTAGTTTAGATTTTAAACTAATTGAGTATTTGAATATTTATAAAACAATTTTTTTGTATTTTTAACTATTTTGAATAAAATTTTTTATATAAATTTTATAAACTTAAAAAATTAAAATAAAAAATTTATTAATTTTAATTAAATAGTTATTAAATATTTTTATTTAAAGTTTAATATAAATTTAGATAATTATAAAAATAAAAATTTTAATTACAATAACTTTTTAAATTTTAATTAATAATATTTTCAATAACTAATTGTCTAAAATTAATAAATTTATTTTATTAATTTTAAATAGATGATTATTAAAAGATAAAGTCAGCATATCTAATTTGATATAATTACTTTAATTTATAGTAAGTTTTTATAAATTTGCTATAAAAGTATTGTAATATTCAGAGATCAAATTTCAACTCTTTCCAACGATCATCTGGTCAACAAAAAACAAGAAACCAAACTATGGTCAGCACTATAGAAGACATTTAAGTAAATAATAAACTTGGTCCTACGAAAGTAGGTGTGTTGTCGATGAAGTACCAAGAGTATAAA
>CAJVPZ010001840.1:0-13590 GCA_910592135.1 Racocetra fulgida | reverse complement strand
GAGGAATTTATTTGTATTCGTTAACTTATTCTTAAACATTTCTTTGTAAATGTTAAATGTCTAATTTAATTATAGGGGGAGTAACAATTTTATTATGGAGGTTGTTCAAGTGTGAAAATTCGTCATAAATCCAGTGTTTTCAACTGTCCATAGTAAATAAATAAACAAAATTCTTTTCACTTTTGTTTTTTTTTCTTGTATAATCGAAATTATTTCATTAGTGTTTTTTTTTCTTTTATATATTTTTCTTTTTGTTTTTTGTTTAGATATTAAGAAGGGCACGTTTAGATTATTTGCACACATTCATATGTATAAAAAAAAAAAATACGTAAAATAGCAATAATCATACCGGTCGCAAGATATTGTAAGTTTTTGATTACGTTGTAAGCCTTTTTTTTTTCTATTTGTAATTTTTTTTTTTTTTCAATTCAATTCAACTTTGCTGGTAAAAAAAACAAAAAAAACAAAAAACAAAAAAAAAAACAAATATTTAACACAATTGATTTGTAAAAGTTAGATATTTTTTTTTTGTTTTTTTTTTATTCAAACATTAGATTTTTTTTTCACATATGGTTTCAAATTAGGGGTTAGACTTCTTTTGTTTTTCTTTAATTGTTTATAAAAAAAATGGTTTTGGGGTTCATTATTGACTTAATAAAAAAAAATCTAAGAAAAAAAAAAAAATGTACATTGTGGAATACCGGTTTGGATTACTAACCTGAATAGGTTTATTAAATAGTGAGACATCGACATGATTGTGATGAATTTGAAATGTTTTGGCACGTTTTTTTTTTTTTTTTAAAAAAAAATTACGTTTTCATTAAACCGATGGAATGGGTTACTATTACTATTACATAGGACTTTTGATCGAACCGTTAAGATCCCAGATCCGCATCAGTTATACTATATATGATATATATATGATATATAAGCATTAGCCCCAACAGTTGTTCATCTGATAACCTTAAAGTTTTAGTTGTTATAAAATCTCCTCGTGTCTTTTCTTTTAGTTAGGTTGTGAAGATTACGTAAATAGCCAATAAAAAACCAAAAAAGAAGGTTTTTTTTTTAAAGTTGTTTACCAACTAATAGATTTTTCTAATAAATTTATGTTTAAAACGTTCATAATATTTATTCTAATATTTTTGTGTATTGGTTTAAAAAAAAATTCAAATGGTGATTATCAATCATCCCCTGATCACCAACCGTCAGCAGAAATAATTTAACCTTTTTCGCTATTTGCTTTATTTAGGCTTCCACAAAAAGTCTTAATTAAAAATTATAATAAATTATTGACAACTCTACTAAAATCCTACATTACATGCCACATGATAAATTGATCTTTAAATTGTCTGACCGTGGAGATAGTCAAAATGGTGCAAATAAGAACACAAGTCAAAAAATTATCCTGAATCACGTGGAATATAAATAGACGTGTAATTGAAATAAGTAGTCAAGTCGGATCATTCATCACGTGGAGTGTGATATGGCAATGTCAAGACACTTTTTAGGCATGAATAAATTTAGGTAACAAAGTAAAGTACGCGTATATATGGTATATTCTTGGGATTTTCAGTAAATATATATAAATGCGCAGTCAAAATTTTGAATTTGTGCGACTCGGAAATTCCATGAAGCCAACCAACCATTCTATGTCGAACTTTCCGTGTTTAATGTGCAATACTCGGATGTTGAAATTTACCTATTAAATTTATTCAACAAATTTATTCAAATTATATACATGTACCTGATATATATACCTGATATATATACATGATAGATATACCTGATATATACACCTGATATATATACATGATATATATATATGATATATACATGATAATCTAAAAATAATAATAAAGTTTGAAATGCTTACGTATAATATTGATGATGTGATACCGTAAAGTGTTAACGAACAGATGTGATAGATATAACGGCCGTCTTATCACATGATAATGAAGATAATGCTAAGTATTTCCATCTTAATTATCTTAATTATCTTTAATAATCTTAATAATAATCTTAATAAAATTCCTGCATAACAAATTTTAAAATCGTGTGTGCGTATTTTTATAACGCGACCCTACATTTTTACATATTATTGCATTGCTTTAGCTATGTATGTCCCATTGAATGCGTATAAAAAGATGTATTATAATTTAATTTTTTCGGTAAATGCACACAACATACTTTCTAATTGAAAGATTATTTGATACTTTTTTTTTTTTTTTTTTTTTTTCTTATGCCTTATTATTATTAGTCGAACCAATGATCAACACATGGCCAAATTTTCATACGTATCCGAATATCGGGCCATCTTAACCCGCGATATTCAGTACAACGAACATGCATCAAATATGTGACAGATTCGTAAGATTAATAAAATTAAATGTGTATAAAAATCGAAATAGGAAAGTCAGCGCTTAAGTCCAGGGTCGCGTGTTCAAGCTTATCATTTTGAAAATAAAAGGATTGATAAATTTTATTTGTTACCTGTCTTTATGAATGTACGATGATAATCTTTTGATAACTTTTTTCGCTTTAGTAAGCGTTTCTAATTTTATGCTGCGTCCTTTTTATGCAATATTTGTTTTGAAATCACCAAGAATTCGGCAAATCCTCATTATTTCCGACTTTGCTTATGTCATTTCTGTAACTAATGAAAATCCTTCCTAAAATGTTTCATATAAAATTATATAAACTATACAGGTTTTATGTATGACAATATGAATAAATCCCACTAAGGTAATCATTCTGACAAATCGCGAGACCAATCATAGACAATTCCGCCAACAAAAACGGTTATCAAAATTGAACATCATATTTCAAACATTATAATTTCTGTTAATTAATAGCTTCTTATTATCATTGGATTGTGTAATTCTACGTAATAAATTTCTTGAACAAAGAACGAAATATAAATATATATATTAAATAAAATATCCGCAATTTAAATTTACAAAAATAAACTTTAAATAAATTTTAAACATTTCTAGATGTAACAATGTTAGATGTCTGTTCCTCTCACATGTACTTTTCTAACTTTAATTGTAATGTGTGACATGTTTATCCAAATTTCCTTAATGGTTTCCATAGTAATTATGTTTTAAGGGTCCTCCGCTTTCTGAACGAGGTTATAAACGTTAAAGATAATCCGCATGCAAAAAAAAAAAAATAATTTGAATACAATTATCATTTCCCGTTTTTTTCGCGTCATGATTATTCGACGTGCATATAGAATGAAGTATAATTATTACATCATACATAGCATACAAATCGAAAGTTTGTTTGTCGAATTTTTATCGGGACAACATCCATATGTAGGTAGGGTTTCCCCGCTTATATATGCTATATAAAGTCATCTCCGGAATATCAGGTTACAAATTCTATTGTGAAAATCTGGAAGCATATAATATATTTGATTCGGCAAAAGTCGAACTTTTTTTTTTTTGTTTAACATTGCTATGGGTGACAAATGATAAATAAATTGTTATCTTTGATATCACTTTGGCAGAAAATCGTGATATTCTAACTTTTACGCGTAATAGTAGTCTATGGTCACGCAAATTCTTTTTTCTAAATTCTTTTTTTTAAATATTATAAATTATGCGATAAAAGATTTACGAACAATATTTAAATTTGGCTTTTGTCTCCGAATTATGTTTTCCTTATGTTGCCGTATCAAGAAGAACGTAATACGTGATATAGGTGATTCAAATGGAAATTGTATGGCGTACGTCCAAATTATATCATTTTTATTGGTTTTTTGCAAAAATAATATGACGTCTTTGTTTTACATTTATTGACATACAGTATTTATAGAAACAAAAAAAAAAAAAAAAAATACAACAATTTATATAAAACAATTATGCAATCTCTTTTAAAACAGAATTTCAACGCGTACTTTATAGATTACTAATCATTTTTAAGAATTTTCGTAAGCAATAAAATCTTTATATATTGTATACGTATACGTATACTGTATATACAAAATAAAAGTGTAATACAGTTATTGGATAATTTGTACAATGAGGATATACCGTAGTGCACTGACCAAAAGACCCGTGTCTAATACCCATCAAAAAACTAGAGACTGTACCTGGGTAGACGGTAGACATTTTTTATTATATGGCATAATAAATTACCCGGATAACTGGGTAATTTAATAATACCCCGGGTAGAAATTTTCTTGACGGGTACAATCTCTACAAAAAACTTGGGTATATTCTACAGCAATGAGTCTGTGTCGCAAGAAAGAGAAATTTCATTTATATACATACTCCGCATTCATGATAAAGCAGTCTAAAAATTTAAAAAAATCTATATTTAATTAATATAGATCTCGTGTTTTGCACCGGTTATTTTGCAGGGGGGGATATTGACTTTGGTCAGTGCACTACGGTATTATTTTAAGATTTAGAAAATCCCTTAGTAAATACTAATTATTTCCCACTCTCAATCCAATTTTATCATCTGTAAATAAAGTTATTTTTAATAATATGCTATTATATCAATTCTGATTATTTCAAATTAAATAAATATTTAAGAGTAAGCATAAAAGAATGATGAATAAATTGGCTAATTGAAATTAAAAATTATTTATTTTGCACAGTCTCCATTTTACGCCCTTAAGATAATCGGATGATTTTTATATTTCCTTTGAATCTATTCCTTAATTGTAAAGTTTTTTTCATCCTTTTTTTACATAAACCTCTTTAATAGTAATTTGGAAAATTCATAAAGACTGAAAAAACCAAATGGCTAAATGTCGCAGTGGCATATTTGACTGTAAAGAAAAATCGATCTTTAACGTTAACTAAAGATCACCCAAAATAAAGTAACATATAATACTGATTAATCACATTACAATTGCGCCCACAAGGTAGTGAATCTAAGCCTTTTCATGTTAATCAATCGTTTAGTTTTTACTTGGCATAGATATTGTACTGTATAAAAAAAATGCCATAAAAATTGATGTGACATATTCATTTAACCAAAGTATTGTTCGCATTAGGCTAAATTAATATTGGCTCTCTTTAGATTGTGTAGTTTAAAATTCTGATACTAGAGAAATATTATTGTCGTGTCTGTGGAGATAATCGGAATTACGAAATTATCTTAGCAAAATTCTTATTATTACCATCGTGTCATAAATTGAATATATTCAAAATGTTATCAAAATAGGATTTTATTTTTTATCGCTACCCCCTGAGATTTATTTGTCACGTCACGCGATGTCGGGTTTCAATATTCAAACTCCGCCTATGATTAGTAATCTATAAGTAAACTATAAGTAATCTATATTACTAATCATATGCGGAGCTTGAATATTGAAACCCCGACATCGCATGACGTGACATTTAAGTTTCGGGATTTGGATTTTCGGAATTTTGATTTTCGGGATTTTGATTTGACTTCAACCCGGGTGGCGATACATCGCTATAGCGACAAATTATAAAGCCTATCAAAATAGTCTATTTTAACTTTCTAAGTAAAAAAAGTATTCAGAACTAAAAATTTATTTAATCATATTTTTTTAAAATAAATTTTTTAATTATTAAAGCTTAGATGAGCTTTGGACGTTGGATATGTTAGACGCGGTGTCTAAAATTCAGCGTTAAAGTTGTGGGCGGACCGCACATTACATATAGACCTTGGTGCGCTGCAACGAACATAAAAATTTTTTCAATATAAGGTAGATATACCTAATTTGACGCAGCTAACGTTTTTGCTAAGTATCACATGATATATCGACCAGAACTGGATAATTTTGATAACATTTGATTCGTCTCATCGAGACGAATCGAATGGTACCAAAATCATAATCACCAAATCATGAGAGATCACTTATTAAAGATTGCTTAAAAAATGTTTCTAATTTGATGTAGTGCCTAATTTGACGCAGGTATAACGTTTACGATAATATCATGTGATGTATCGATCAGAAACGCAAGATTTTGGTACCATTCGATTTATCTTGATGGGGCGAATCGAATGGTACCAAAATCATGCGATTCTGATTGATAGATTTCGAGATATCGTCGTGCGTCAAATTAGGCACTGCGCCAAATTAGGCATGCCTACCTTATGTGATGCCCAAAAAAAACATACAATTATTAAAGTAGATTATTATAAATTTAATAATAATCTATATATTTTAGAATTGCATGTTTTTATTTGGCGATACCCATATATAAACTCTGTCCTTGCATTTTAATTTCGTTGTTAACGATATATTGCTAATTATGCAAAATATCTACCGGTAATTTATTACTTTAACTAGCACATTAACTAAGGCCGTTTGAAGTTATAATTTCGGTTTA
This sequence comes from Racocetra fulgida, assembly GCA_910592135.1. NCBI lineage: Eukaryota > Fungi > Glomeromycota > Glomeromycetes > Diversisporales > Gigasporaceae > Racocetra > Racocetra fulgida. The sequence goes on along the minus strand of CAJVPZ010001840.1, from coordinate 7,267 downwards.
TGTCCCGGATCTCTTACAGTATAGGTGACACCACTAGTAAAATATATTATTAATCAATTGATTTAGAATAGGTGTCACCCATACAGCAAGAGACCCAACGTCCCTTATGAAACTTAAGCGCAATGGGGAGGGGTGTCAGTTTAAACAAACATTATGTTATATTGCGAAAATAATCATATTATTGGTTGACGTATAATCACATGACTTATTTGAATCTGTTTAATTTCGGGGGCTTTTAAAAGTGGAGGGGTAGAACGTTAAACGAAGTTGCAATCTCAAACAGCCTAATCTTTATCATACTATAATGTTGCATAATAAGTATAGCGCACATCAAAACTTAAAAAATATATTAATTTAAAATTTTTAATGTGCGCATTCCGCTCATAATCTTAAAACCTATGTGCGCTTTGCGTTGCGTACATATCAGATATTGTTAATCTTTAAGGTGCGTAATCTTTAAGGTTCGGAAAATATAATGTGCGTTCCGCCCCTTCGGCACATCAATTTTAGGCACTGGCTTTCGATTCAAAATCAACCTACCTGAGTTTAAAATTTACGTTAAAATGTAACGTACGTCAAATTTTAATGCAGTATTTTAAATATATAAATTTTCTTCACAATATAGGCTTCGAATACTTGGTTAGTTCGTTTCTTTCATTTAAACTTTGAAAAAAAATTATTGAACATTATATAAATAATCAAACAAATAAAAGTTATAATCATTGTCTAGCTGTTTTACAAAACCATCAAATAAACATGAAAACCCAAACTTTAAATATTTGGTTTTTAATACTTTAAGTTGGTTAAAGTTGGAGTTAGCGAAGATTTGAATTTTTAATCAGATTTAACATAACCATAAAACTCAAGTTTGTTCTATTAAATGTCAATATAAAATTAAAACTTCTGAATGTTAAATTTAAAACCAGGTAACCATGTAAAGATTCGAATTCCCAATATCGATAGGCAAAAAAAATAGATGGACAAGTATTGCCTTGTAAAGTTAGTCAAATTGCGACTCGTACCAGGTGCGATGCAAATTTGAGATGACTTTTCCAGAACTCGGCGCAATTCCAATAGCCAAATTCATCTCTTTATGAAATACAGGTTTTCATTAAAACTTTACGCGACTAACAAACCCTTTTCAAAAATATTACAAATGAAGTATCTAATCAAGAAACTAATCAAAATACAGGCAATAGTTGCTATTATAATAAAAAAAATTGTGAAAGAGCCGATATAATAAATATCGATATAAAATTGAATATTGCATAAAATAATAAAATTGCACTCTTTTGTTTGATTAAAATATGACATACGTTATTTTGGGTACATATCATTTGATAGAAAATAATTTCATTGACATTTTATTTCATAGACAATCAATTCATAGATAAGACAATTAATTTACGGACAGTTATTTTAAAATAATTTTTAACAGTGAATAACTTCTAATCTACTAATCTATTTTGGATAAGTTGATTACTAAAATAATCATCTTATCAAGTCAATCGTTTTGGTAATTAAATTATCCAAAAAGGACAATAGATCAGGAGTTATTTGCTGTTAAAGGTTGTCCATGAAATGAACTGTCTGTAAAATAAACTCTTCAAAATGAACTTGATATGTACCCCGTTATTTTACAATTTTGAAGCTACGTACGTCAATTTTAAATTGACAGAAATTTGAAAGTGACATCTAACAGATATGGCAAAAAAAAGTCCTGGACATAGTAGACGAAACAACACTGCTGATATATATATGTCGTACCCCAAGTAGGAATCTTTATACGGGTAGGAAACATTCTTTCACCTGTTTAAAACGTGATGATTAAAGTCCGAATACTGATTTAAGTAATGCTCACCTGTTTTTTAATTTATCTTCACCTGTTTTTAATTATGTAATAAAAAACATTTGCCATCCCTATATACGGGGTACCCGGTTCAATAAGTAGTAAGGTTAGTATAGTAAACCGGGTACCTTGTATAAGAATTCTAAATCCGACTGAATCGGGACAGCCGGATTCTAAATCGGGCGATTCATTCAAGCCTCAATTCTACAACTTTCCTAATAAATAATATGACACCATATTGAAACTATTACACAAAATTTTAAATAGCAAATTTAGAATATTTTTATAAAATCATAAAATATTGGTGTGACAACATTTGAGTGTTTCCCATTTTAGTTTTTCAATAATTTTATAATTGAGTCCATTGGTTCTGAAAGATTATTGATAACTTGCTTTCAAACTACGATAACTTTCCGCTTTTTTGGTAAAAAAGTTAATCTAATTGTAAAGAACTTCTTACTAATGAATGCCGCGGCTGAAGCTAAGATCGGTTAATGCTGAGAATTGACCTTATTTCAATATGAAATTTACAACATATTGCGTTTTTTTTTTTTTTTTTTTTTTAGAATTAGAATTCGTGGTTAGAATTAATAAAAAATATATGTGGATTTTAGTGGGTTTAGTAGGCTCCAGTAAAATCTCAGCATCAGCCGTAACAACGAGTTTTCAATTTAATTTGAGAAAAAAAATTGGTATAGCTAATATCATTTATACATATTAAGAAATTGAACTTTAAAAATCCTAGTCCTGGATCCGGAGCGTATCGAGGACACTTTAGATCAGTGTTGGTAAATGACCGGTCATTTGATTTTAAATGACCAAATGATCAAATGACCAGGTCGGTCATCTAATATCGATATCAGATATGTTAAAATCACAGTGATCACGTCATTTAGGCGAGACCAACTGGATTCTGTGTTTTACATTACCCCCCCCAGCGTCCCCCCTCTCCCTCATAGTAAAAAAATTTTGATAAATATATATAGGTCTCCGGGTTATTTCGGAAATTTTTTATATAGTCACGGAACAATTCGGAAATTTTTATATAGTCACGGAACAATTCGAAAATTTTTTTTTCGAAAAAAAATTTTGAAAATTTTACTATGTAAACCACAAATCCCTCCCTCCCCCCCCTCCTCCGGAGGGGAGAGGGGTAATGTAAAACACAGAATCCAGTTGGTCTCGCCTTAACGTGTGCGTATATGAGTGCTGCCAAGCGAAAACCAGCAATTTTGATTTTTGCCGGCTCCGCTTTCTGATCCGATTCCTGATAAATTTAAATTAAGCACAACATAAATTATATGGTGTGTTAAATCACATTTTTCGAGGTTTGATCTGTAAAATTAATTTCGGAAAACTCACAATTCCCTGTTTTCGCTTGTCGGCACTCATATGCGTATAATTTTTATAAGTGTCGCCAAAAGAAAACATACACATTTAAATATAGCCTATATATAAATGTGTATGTTTTCTCTTGGCGGCACTCATATTAGGTCATTTAGTCATTTCAAATGTAAAATGACCAAATGACCAATGACCAATTCATTTGGTCATTTGGTCATTAGTTTAGATGGGTAGAGAGTGATACCAAATTGCGTTTTTGATGCATTAAAAGTTCTTATTTTGGTACACCAATGGCAATAAGATCAAGAAAGTAACTTTAACATGTGTAAAATCACCACCCTAAAAAATTTCGCAGCCAATCAAATTTCAAGATAGGGTGTAACGTAGCATGGTCAGGGTCGTTTTGTCAAAAATCAAAATTTAGTCTATGAAACTGCCTTCTGCGCACTAATAAAAATTTTCCTTGTAAAATTTTGGTATAAACGGCATCTTAGAACTCTATCCTAGCACGAAATTTTTACGCCGAAATTTTTTGGGTGGCTTACCCTAAGTCTAAATTTTACGCGTCGCATATCAGCAAGGTGTAGATCTTACGCGCGCACGTACATACGCATGCAGTATAAATTGATTGTCGTGATTATTTTTTTTTCAATTTCGGTTTTGATATTAATATCGATATGGATATTAACGTTAACATTAAATCAAAGAGACATAATTTAAGGACGTATTTCTTTTACTTATAACTCAAGCATATAACTCCACCTAGTAACTCAACTCGACTTCCATATTTGGCGTGTATGTAATGACTTGGAGGGAACCTTTTGTCAAAGACTACACTTTATTTGCCAACGATCAAATAGGATACATCAATGAGAAAATTGGATATGAAACCCGTATAGTTGTAGCAATGACGCCAATAATATGAACAATACGTATGACACCACCTATGTTGGTCTTCGCCCAGTTAAGAGGTAATTATTTAATAATTATATATATGTGAATTTTATCCATGATTAGTATCTAAAGATCTTTAGAGGGCAACCTTATTGCAACATGAAATAATTCTATCGCTCGGTTGCAAATCATCGTGCAGATACTTGACGGGCAGTGTTGGGCTCGCTTATAAGTCCAGTAAAATTGAACTGGAACTGGACTTATAGGCCAGTGGTCCAGTTTATAAGTCCAATAGTCTAGTTTATAAGTCCAGTAGAGCGGAATTTTGGTCCAGAGCCCAACACTGTTGACGGGTGATCAATTCGTTTGGTACCATGACTGACACATTATTTTTTGTGGTCGCTCATGGTTTGTTGCAAAGTTTTTATTTTGTAACACGAATTATATATATCACTCTTGTATAATCACATTATACATATATACAGTATATTATTTTTTGGTCATGATATTTTACCCGACAGAAGATTATTTCACATATTATTATTGCGGACACAATGCGCCTGGCTATACTAATGCTATATGTGATATATATATTATAGCTAAGGCCCTTTATTAAGGTGTTGTGCTAGAAAGTTATTTTGCTTGAACAATTCTAATAATCTTTTATACTATTTATAACTTATTTAAGGCAATTTGTAGATGGATGTGCACATTGTAATAAATATAACACGAATAGAGCGTGGTGTCAGACATATGATTATGACATTTCAACTCAAGGATTGACAAATGAAAATAAGGATATTGATAATAGCATGAAGAAGTTTCACTTATGATTATAAACGAGTGAATTCCATTTAATAGACTACTAAACGAATAGATATAAGTGAATTTACTCTGTATTTCCTGCAACCTGATTGTACAATACTCGAAAGATCAAAGAAATTAAAAAACTGATAGTGATAGCAATGTTGATGACGACAGTAATAATGATGGTGACGATATTGACGATAATAACTATGAAAGTCGGGATCATATAGTATTATTGCACTCAAGATATTGTCCGGTTCTAAAGATAGTCCTCGAAATTTGTAAAGAAAAAAATAGATGAATACTTGATGTTATTTTAATCGCTGATAATGGAAGCCTTCACAAGCTTAAAAAAAAAAACTGGCAAACTAAGTTAAAACTACTTTAAGATAGATTAAGGATTTATAATAAAGGATATTCATGCAGATTTTCATAGTTGCGACATTTTGCAAGATAAAGGAGGCATTTATGAAGTCATGCCTTATGTGCTTCAGAAGTTCTGTTGGCAAATACAAAAGGCAGATAATTATAGCCGAAATGTCTAGAGGAAGATCACATTATTTCGATATTGAATATGGTGAAGCATTGACAGTTCTAATAGAATTATTTCTTAGGATTTTTATGTGGTACGCATAGATTTTGGAGGTTAAGACATCGGGAAATTTAAAACCCGATTATAATTGATTAAATTTGAGATTTCAAACGATTCTCATCATCATCACCGATTATTGCGGTTTGCAAATTCTGTAAATTTTGCAAATCATAAAAAAAAAAAATCGATTATGATTAATGATTATGATTAACGATTAGTGATTTCTGATTTCTAATTTTTTTCATATATTTTTTTAAACTTTAGATTAAACTTTAATATTATGTAAATTTTTATAAAAGACGTAATAAACTCTAATTGTAACTTATTAATACTATTAATAAGTTAAAATTAGGGTTTATTACGTCTTTTATAAAAATTTCATAACGATAATATTAAAGTTTAATCTAAAGTTTATTGCGGTTTGCAAAATTATGTGAAATTTGAAGATCATTAAAAAAAAAAGTAATCACGATTTCCGATTACTGATTTCCGATTTCTTCAACATTTTTTTTGACTTTTAGATTAGACAAAAATTTGTGCAGTTATTATTTTGCAAAAATTTTATTATTTTTATGGAAATAAAAGTTGCATATTCATCTTTTGTAATATATTTGCAGAAATAGAAGTTATGAATTAAAATATTCAATTAAAGTTTTACTAATAATAAATGTGCAAATTTTGTCAAGTCTGAAAGTCAAAAAAAATGTTGAAGAAATTAGAAATTAGTAATCAGAAATCAATGATTACTTTTTTTTTAATGATCTTCTAATTTACCATAATTTTGCAAACCGCAATAAAAAATATATGAAAAAATTAGAAATCACTAATCATTAATTATAATCAATAATGATAATCATTATTGCATTTTACAAAATTATGTGAAATTTGAAGAAAAAGTAATTACTAATTTCTGATTTCTTCAACATTTTTTTGACTTTTAGACTTTACAAAATTTGTGCATTTATTATTTGTAAAAATTTGATTAAATATTTTAATTTGCAACACCTATTTTTGCAAATATATTACAAAATAATGAATATGCAACTTTTATTTTCATAAAAATAATAAAATTTTTTACAAAATATAATTGTACAAATTTTGTTTAATCTAAAAGTCAAAAAATGTTGAAGAAATCAAAAATCAGTAATCAGAAATCATTTTCAAATTTCATATAATTTTGCAAATCACAATAATCATAATTGATTATTTTGATAAAACTCTTTCCATCAATCACTTACACAAAATTTAACTAAAAATTTGCCAGTACAAAATCTCTAATAACTCATTATTTTATTAAGATAACTGCCCTTAACATCTTAAGTAAACTTGCTTAGCACTTAATTTTACATATAATTTAAGAGTTTTAAGTCTCTATCTTAAAAACTAGTAGTATAACATTACAAAAACCTCTTTTGGTTTTTGAATTTAAATTTTTAATTATTTTTCTAAAACTGTCCTTGCAACTTATCTGACAGCACTAAGATAAGTTGTTAAGCTCACTCATCTGGTCAAAACAAGCTCTTAACAGAGGCTTTCGGCCTAATATTGACCAAAATATCAACAAAAACTCTTTTTGTTCTTCTACAAAAATTCTTAAAAAATTCATTTGTCCTTACCCCCAACTTTTTTCTCTCCAACCCGTTTTTCGTGTAATTGTCCGGAGCATAGCGACAAACGCTCAATTTTTACGCATTAAGTGATACAAAAGTTACGTTTTTGATGTGTTTCAATCATGAAAAATTCTTTTTTGATGCATCAACATAATTAACATAAACAAATAT
>CAJVPZ010001839.1:0-13590 GCA_910592135.1 Racocetra fulgida | reverse complement strand
GAGACCGCTTTAAAGCCCTAAGCCAGCATGTGAAAATAAGGTGGTACTAAGTATCATCGCTTGGATATAAAAGGGTTAGTACATAGGCGCAGAGGGTTTAAATAGGTAACCCCCTAGTGGGGTGCAGGTATGGCATCTAGTATAGAACCTGATGATAGACAGACTACTTAAATAGGTGCTCAAAAGGCGCAGGTATGGCTAGTTGTACCCAACAAATATGCACAGCCATCAGGATATGTCTGATGGTTAAAAATACTACTGATATTCGAATAAAGAGCAGCATGGCAAAGAGGTCACCTTAAAACCAAAAAAAAAAAAAAAAAAATATTATAAAAATCGTTGATGATATTGAAGAAATTGAAGATATTGGAGAAACTGAAAATATTGAAGAAACCGTTGCTTATTTTACAACACATCTAGCTGTTAAAGCTGACAATATATATTACTCTACTGTTTCAGTTGAATATCCTTTAACTAGCCTGCAAAATGACAAAGGACCCTCAGTTTTGCTATTATATATAATGTGCTTAATCTTGAAGATTATAATAATGGTAGTAATCAAGTACTAAATACGGCTTAAATTCAAGAAGATCAAAAAAAAAAAGCACATGCTGTTTTTCGTGATGCAAGTATTATAATTTAAATAAAAAAATATCTATTAATTGTATATATAGTATCTATTAATACTATATATATATGTTTAGATCCAGTATAGTTTAGATACTGGCAGTCAAGCAAAAGTTAAATGTCCTTTTTTTGGTAATATTGATGTTATTAAAGACCAAAGAAAGTGCCAAGGGGTTACTGTTTGTCCTCATATCGATAATCAACTTAGATCAACAAAGTACTGTAATGATGTTGATTATGATTCAGATATTTTTAAAATAATTAAAAATAGATCATCAAATAGATTCATTTTATACAAATACAATTGCATATATATAATTTTATAATTTATTGCAATTTTCGAAATGGATGAAAATAGCAAATAAAATTTTCATTTGAAGTACACTTGTATACTCGAACATTGTAATTGTTTCCGAATTGAAAACAATTACATAAAATTGGCGCTAATCTTCAATCAATAAAGGGTTTCAAAATTAATAGTTTGGATCTGATTTCTGATAAAATGAGAGATGTATTTGTGTCAAAATAAGTGATTTATATAAACTTATTTACTTAATTGTTTACCAGTAGATATTTGTCAAAACAAACCTAATTTTATTAACATATTCGTCGATTTAATTTACTGAGTCAGAATTTTAAAAATAGATGTAGGATTTTTTAACCTTCCACTTATTTTCAAAATATGTTAATTATGAAACCCTCTAATGTGCTAAGGCAATTGAGTGTTCAAGTGTGCAAGTGTATTCCAAAAGAAAATTTTATTTCTATTTTCACCCATTTTGAAATATAAATGATTATATATATTCTAATAATTTTTTGTTTAAGATTTTATCTTGCTATAATGAAAAAATCATGCCCAAAAACTCTATCCAATGGTTCATCATGCGCTGGTTTACCTGTTTTAAGAAAAATTAAACAAAGTACTTTAGTACAATGTAGAACTAATCAAAATTAATACAATAATCATGTATCACAAATATTATAGTGTAAAAATGGTTACTTTATTGGTTGTAGTTTTTGGTCTAATGGAGATAATTGGTATCGGTTCACTCCAATATCTGAGTCATGTGATATTAACCTTATTTGACGTCTTCTGGATGGTGAATCAATTGATCGATCATTAATTGAAGATCGATGTTGTACCATCTTACCTAATACAACACAAAAAAAAATTTGCCGTAAGTATATTAGTATATTAAATAAAAAAAAAATATTTTTAATATATAGTTATTTTAACATAATAAATTTAAATTTATACAAGCATTTCCTCATCTTGATGACAATAACCACTATTTGAAGCTCAATTAGAAAACATGTTATGTGAAGTTAAATTTTATCGATTTACACCTCTTAATTTGTTAGAATGTCCTTTTGTGGTATTAGTTTGTATAGAAGAATATACTCATTCGCCACCTCCACCATATCATGTATCGGAAGCTATTCAAGCTCATCTTAAAACTTTAATCGAAGAATCTTCAGATAATTTGGAGCATGTTACACCATGAAGATTAATATCAGATATTATTTTAATTAAAGATTGTAAAAGAGTTATACAAAAATATATAATTTTAGGCTATACAAAATTAATTAATTGATTTTTATAAATCGGCCAAGTCAAATTTTGAAAACTTTAAAAAAATCTTTTATAGTTTTAATAACCAGATGAGTTTAAAAAAAAATTTTACTATTTTATAAAATGAAAAAAGCTGACTATATCAAGTTTTATAAAAATCAATATACTAAATTTGTATAGCCTTATTTAGATAAATCAGATAATTTAATAATGTCTGATAAGTACAAACTCTAATCTTAAAATATAGCAACAAAAATATTCTGTAAATAAATATTATATTTTATGCATATTATTATTTCATATATACTAAAATTTATATATATATATATAATATAATTATTTTTTAAGAAAACTTACTTAAAAGTTATTTTAGAAATGATCTATTGTCGGAAATTTATACTTCTTTAAATAATTTAGATCATCTTCGATATCTTGTTGCTCGGGTCCATAATTCAATTCATCCATATGGGCAAGGCATATTAGGTTTAGTTCATGCCTTTTCTTCTAATTTAGATAATATTTGAGAATATGTCCAAAAAGTTGATACGTATATATCTAAGTATACCATATGGGTAAAAATCTCCAGTTGAAACACAGTAGTTATTAAAAATTAGATGATATTATAATCATATACAGAACATATAACAACAATTTATAAGTAATTAGGTTACAATCAGGTAAATACATATAAAATATTGGTAAGTAATTAGGTTACAATCAAGTATATACATACAAAAAAATTTTAATCTGATATATAATTAGGTCATAATTAGATACATAATTGCAAAAATTTATAAGCATCAGGTTATAATCAGATACAAATTTATGAGTAAAATTCATAAGCGATTTATAAGCAATTCATTATTGGGCTTATAACCTCTAATTAAAAAATAACTTTTATTCTCAATATCACATAAATGATTAGTTTGAATTTTATTTAACCTAATCACTCACACTAAATTATCACGAAATTGGAGATTTTCATCTATATACTATATTACTATATACTCTATAACATATAAAGTCAACTCTCCCTACTTCAAACAGTTCATTATCCTAAAAAAGTTGACTATATACTAATATTCTATATACATATTAAATATATTATAGCATTTTTTGAAAATAGACATATTTTTGTACTATATATGAATAAAGACATAGCAATAAACCTCTTACATGTACAATATTTTCAAGTTGATTTAATATTTAAATGTGTTTACAGAAAGATAATGAGTTTGAACTTAATGAATTTGATATTAATTATAATATTAGTTAAGTAATTTATATATATTTAATAATTTATACATTACTATTATAATCTTTATTAATTTTAATTTTTTTAGCATTTATATATGCATGAATTTATACAAATATTGCAACTGCAAATGCTTATCATTGTATGTTTAAAGCTATAATTGAAACTGTAAATAAACTTTGTAAACAAAAAGTTCAGATTAAACATATTTATAACAATAGTTGGAGTGTTATTCTTGGTGATTTGGATATTGCACAGGCTAAAGGTCTTGGGTTAGTGCTTGAAGATTTGTATTTAACAAAAATTTGAAAAACTTACTTGACTTATCTTTTTAAGTCATACCATGTATATTATAAAAGGAAAGTATTTATCTTAGAAATAATTTTTAAAGTATATTAAGTGTTGTGGCTGAAGCTTAAAACGGCTGAAGCTTGAAATTTTAAATACTTTAATATGAAATTTTTAAAAATTTTGTAAGTGTATTTTTTTTAGCTTTTTTTTGATAGTTAGCTTAGGATTTAGAGTAAGTTTTGATAATAAAAATATATAAGTAAATTTTGATAGGATTTATATTTTTAAATCGAAGTTCTTAATTTTAAGCTTCAGCTATTTCAAGCTTCAGCCATGATATTAAATAGTATAAAAATTACTAGATTCTAATTGCTGAATTACAAAATATAAATAAGGCTAATATAATATTATAATATAATATCCCACCGGCTGTTGCTAATAAAATTAAAAAAGTAATATGCTGAATAGTGCTACTTAACATTTCAAATTTTTTGATTTTTTACTAATGTATTCAACTTTGATTACAAATTAAAACTAACAAATTAATTTTATATATTTTAACTTATTATTTTAATTATTTTTATTTATTTTATATAGAAATATTGCCAATTCAAAACTATCAAATCATTTAAAAAGTTTAATATATGAGGTATTAATAGCTAATAAAGAACGTGTTGATGCTATACTTCATGAATTTTCTATATCAGATGAAGCTGGAGCATCAAATATAATTTGTTATTATTAATTGAATTTACAATATTGTTAATTTATATCAGTGATGTTTAACTTCACAGTTGCTATATTACAAAACTGTCTAAATAACGGTTCTATCACAAAATCCCAATATCCAAAATCTCGACAGGTCATAATATGGACATTGCACGATGTGATAATTAAAATTTAAAGTTTAACAATAATTGTTAATATGATTACTAATCTTTAAATACTAATTGTCTTGTCTGGATTATAGTTTCGAGATTTTGAATGTCAAGACTTTGTGGTAGAACCTTAAATAACTAAGGCCAGATATATTAAGTAAAAATATTCAACATCCCAAAAAACCTTACTTCTATTTTTAGCTTTAGTTTATACTATCTAATTTTATTTTATATAATTTTTAACTAACTTTAAGTATTGACAACAAAATTATAATAAAAAATTATATATATGGTGCTTAATACTAATATAATTTATAATAATTGTAAATTTATATATAAAAAATTATAGATTGGAGAAACTATTATTCAACACTATGGCGATTAGCATCTTTAAATCATCATTATTCGCATATTTCCAGAAAAGATTGGTGTATTGTAGGAGAAACTACTAATATTGCTGAATCTGCTTACGCAGATGCTAATAGAGAAGGAATTTAAATGAGTTTATTGTTTGCAGTTAAAAGGTTTGTTTCTAATAATTTTTATTAATTTTTTTTTGCTTTTTTTACTATAATTATTTAAAAAATTTATATAATTTAATATATATGCTACATATGTAGAAAAAAATGATTAGATGAATGTCGATTGGCAACATGTGAATGTCAAGACAAATATAATGTCCCAAAAACTGATCGTTCATCAGGTCTGGTAACTAAAGCAACTCAATCTATTAAATGATTAGGTAAGATAGTTAATTATGTATATAATATTGATAAATATCACAAAATTTGTCTAATTGAGCAAATAATTGGCTGACAGTGCTGCACAGTGCACATATCAGCCAATCATTTATACAATTAGATAAATTTTACAATATTTATCAACACATGACTCGATATTTGTGTTATTCAGCAATTCATGATCATGATTCTCAAGTCGTGATTTGCTAACTAAGCTTTAATTTGAATAAACATGATTACGATATAATATCCCAAAAAATAAGAAAAAGAAATAAATCTATGATCATGAGTTTGCCAGATAAAATAATTTATTGTCATTATCGTTATGCCATATTGGCTAATTGATACGTATACTGTATATACATATTTTCAATAATAATAAGAGAGCAAACAACTTCATAGCTCAAAAGGTCAAAAGCATAAAAAACCTGAGTTAGCATTATCAAATAAAAAACTATCACCAACTTCTAAAACTATCAGAACAAGCAACAAAGAATTAGATGAACTTGATATTAAAATTGCCAAACGAAAAAAATTAAGAAGCCTTGAGTTAATAGATTATGAATTTCAACATAAAAAAGAAATTTTAGATATTGATAAACAAACGAAATTAGCTGAACTTCGTGCTCAAGAATTAGCTAATATTGAAAAGGAAAAAGAATTAGGTATGTATTAACAAATAATTTAGTCGATTTTAAACAAGCTTACATATCATAAATATATATGTTAGCATACTTATTACATTTTTAGGTTTGTAAGCGATTGCTTGCTTAATTTTTTTTTTCTTCTAAATAAGCTAAAAGAAATTGATCATTAAATTCATAAATTGTGTGACTTAAATGAAAATAATAAATGAAATATGTTCTTAGTTATCCTTTTATTGTTTTATTTTACTCTTAAATATTTCTATAATAAACATGCTGAGTTACACAATATAAAAATTTAAATTGTTATAATAAAAATTGACATTTTTTCAGCAAATCACTTTAAATATATATCTTCTTCTGACAAGATTGTAGTTTGATCATACAAATTTTTTAAATTTTAAAAACCCACCTGATTATTAAAACATAAAAATTTTTTTTACAAGTTTTCAAAATTTGACCCGGCCGGGTTATGAAAACCAATTAATTTCACATACAGGGTTTTTGGATTTAGTAAAAAAGTTATAACCATTTAAAGTTTCTATTAATAATGAGTTAAATTATTAAACTATTAAACATCGATACTCTATTTAGCAATACTAGAAGTGAACTTTGGTGGACTTTGTTGGACTCTGTTACCAATTTTGCGAATATTACAGGAAAGTGATGATTTAATGAAAAGAAGCTTTGGTATTTATAATATTGATTGCATAATATTGCTTTTTTTTTTTGATAAAAAGACAATATTCGAGTGCATAAGTAATGTAACTGTTATTATGTTTTTTTTGTAGGGATTCAAAGCTATAGAATCCATAGTTACATATAACTTTTCAGTTAGTTCTACCACCAATTATTGATGTTAAAAAAACGTTTAAGACCTACTTTATTAGTATAAGTTCTTAAAGGAGAATAGTGGTCATCTGGGTGAATGGATATATAGGTGATGCTATAAGAATTTGACAAAATATAAAATAAGTAAAAAAAATGATTCATATAAAAGCGAGAAATCTTAGATGTTAGGTTAGTAAATCAAAAGTTTTTAATCCAATTTCATAGTAGTGTTTATATTCTAAATCATCATTGCTACTTTTTATAGAAAAACAACAATGATTATCAGATCGATTCTCTTTTGATTTTGACTAAGAATATGATTCTTGACCATTCGTTTTATCTTATGAATCAATTTTCATTTTTTTTTAATTCTAAAAATCCTAAGAAATTCTGTTTCCACTTACAACATAGACATTGATCTAGGTAAGATGCTAAAAATTTACTTGCACCGACGTAATTCCGGTGATAACTTTTGTTTTTTTTCTGTCTTTCTTTTTATTGTTGTTTTTAGGGGATTTATCAATAATATTTCTGTTACATTGATCAATGCTATATCATTTTGGTACAACACTTAGCTCATCCCAGATGAATATTTGACTTATGATATTCCTATGTATCCTTTTTAAAAATAAGTTTTTTTTTTATTTTTTTAAAAAAATTCACCTTCAATATACTCCTATATCGTTAATTACATTATTACTTATGATATATTGAAATTACTCAGAAGATAACTGTTAGTTAAGTATACTAATGCTAAATTTTTATTTTATTTATTACATGTTACTCCCGTCAATATCAACCTTGTTAATATTAACCTAAGCCACAAACCAAATTTTTATAAAGTATATCAAAATTCCCTCATATATATCAACTTTAATATGATTTTTCTTTAATATCACTATCAACATAATTTAAAACCAATTCAAATAGGTTGATATTAATGAGGGTAACCTGTATTATTTTTTTTAGAGCTTGGACCTAAGCATGTCAATAGGGTGCAATATTTTTTGCTCATGTACAATTATTGACAATCTACTATAACCATTGATGGGAGAGCTTATATGAATAATAGAAGAAAAAGGCCAATTTAAATCTAACAGTGTACGGGAAGATAAAGACAACTTGAGAAATGAAGAGAGTCTTTTATAACTATCAGAGGTCTATTAGGACAATATGGCACTATAGAATGAAGGCTTTAATATTAATAGGGTGAAGCAACTACAGGCGATGCTGTTAGGGATATCTTAATAAGGATGGTGAAGTAAAAAGCGGACGATGATCAAGTGATGTCGGTGATAACTTCTTGTCCATATGATGGGTTAACCAGGTCGAATAACCAATCATAAATATCGGTCTTTACCACAATTCTCGCAAGTTACCAAGGTGAATAGCAATATCTGATTCTACAATCATTCCAGAATCTGAGTCTTAATAATCCAGTCAAAGTTATAAGTCAATTCAGTCTATCAAATTGAGTTTCAAAAGTTTTAGTAAAGTTACAAGTCGAATTAGGAGAATACTTCACGAGGGAAATTCAGATAAGTATAGACTTTTTATTATTTAGTAGTAATTAAAAGTGGACATCGAACTCTTTCTTTCTTTATTTAATTCAGAGTGCTTATATACATTTTTAACTTATAGGGAGTTTTCGCTTTAATCTAAGCGAATTCGCTCTAATCTAAATGTATTTGCGATTTCTTGGGTGTATACACCTAGATCTGGATGTATACGCTCAAGGTGCAGAGATCAATCAATTGGTGTAATTGCGTATTCATGATAATTTGGGTGTATATGCAATTTCATATGTACTAAGCCACTATTACTATTTTAGTATAAGCTATGCAATGTTTAAAAGAAATTAATAAATTTGCTAAAATTGGGCATTGTTATCAGAATGGATAGGGATTACTAATAAACTATGTACATTTAGGTAATTTACTGGTGATAATAAAGAATTTATTTACAATAATATAAAAAATAAAATTTTAATTCGTTACACTACGAAGCAGATTATTTACAATAGAGGCTACAATCTTGGGATATTTCACCTATTCTCTTTTCTGAATTTTTAGCAAAGTTAGAATAAGATACTGTATATTTATTAATTGAATTTATTCTAAGCTTATTAGAAATAAATAATAATAGTTATCTAAACAATTTTAGGAATTTACAAAATTATTGAGTTAAAAATTATAATAAAATTTTATTTGAATTTCAAAATCTAAGATAAATAAAAGAATATTATTTTAAAAAATGGTTATTACTGTATTATTATTTATAAGTGGGCAATTAATTAGGTATGAGGCAGAAAATAATATAATCTGATAGTGAAAGCCTAATACACTTGACCCTTGCTAATATCATTTAGATCACTTTTATCTTCATGTTGATAGTAATACCATATAGCACTGCATATAGTACTTCTGAAATAGTATCACCTTTTTTTTACAAGCGATTTGTGATCTAGTTTTCATATTAATAGTGCGATCTTTTCATTTGGTTTGATATGTAGTATATAGTAATTAGTAACGATTATTTGTATTATCCTTCCATCTCTCGATATTTGGGGGTATTATTCAATCTAGACCGCCTTTTTTGTAAAATACCCAGGGTACTGTATGCAGCATTGTACAGTATTAATGAGAGAATTTTGACATAACTTTTAACATATAAAATTTATTTTATTGTTTAGGTTGATATCAACGAGGGTCAAGTGTAATATTTCATCACAAAGAATCATCCTCTTCAACAGATTTGTATCTTAGTTATTTTCATAGCAGAATTAAGACTACGCTGTGTAGCAGAATTGCGTTCTTAGAGATTTGTGTCCAATTGCTATTTTTTCATCTCTAACCTAATAATATTTATATAATTCTGCCAATTCTCATATCAATTACGATTAAAACTAATCTTATCAATAAGTAATCACCATCACTAATTGTGAAGCATTATTATTAAAAGCAAAAAAAGATCAATTACTAAAAAATACAACTCTCAATGCAATTCCAAATTCTAGCTCAAATATAATTTTAATTCTATGAATAAATTTTTTATTGTTCTTTAAATGCATATTATCAAAAGTTTAGACACTATTAGAGCCTATGTGATTCCAGACTGTCAATTATCTGATTTTTTAAGGAACTAGGATGGATTGATTAACAGCGTCTCAATGAGTCGCATTTGAGAAGGTCAGTTTGTAGCAACTGGAAGATAAAAAGAAATAACATACCTAATTAAATTTTTAAGTGTAGCTCGGAGAAAGAAAGCATATAAATATTAATTTGTCAAAAAAAAAAACCTGAAATAGATTATTTGAACTACCGTAAATGTATGTATACAAGATCCTCCAAAATAATAGACCCATCATGAATTAGACCCGGATTCGAACTATGGAATTTTTATTAATTAAATACGGTTTCTTTTTCGATATAACCTCTTAGTATATACTAAACCCAGGTTCTACTAAAGGGTCTAAAAATTGGTGAAATAAAAACAGGTCCAGGTCTTATATACATACTTGTACGGTAATTTTCTATTATTATAGGGCCCTAGTAATAATTGTTAAGTTCAAAGGTCGCAGTTTAATTATAGAAAATAATTTTAATTATTAATGTATATGTTGTACCCTGGATAGGAATTGTCCCAATTCAGAATCCGGCCGACCCAATTCAGAATCGGGGTAGTCAGTTTTGGAATTCTTAAGCGGGTTACCCGGATTAAGAATCTGTATAATGATGATCAATATCTGTTGATTTATTATAGTTTACTATTCCGTAAAATAGATCAAGCAACAGAAGGAACCGTTGATACGTCACAAAATCATTACACAATTGATAAAATTTTTTTTTATATTATTTTACAATACTTTTTTGGAAGGCTCGCTTGACTTATCTTTTCTATGAATATTGAAAATAGTTAAATAAACATGAAGCTCTCACTTTGCTTTACAACAATTTTTTGAATCCCTTGAATCCTATGGTTTGACTAGTCGATACAATGAGTAATTTGTGTAACAGAGAATGAAAATCATATTTATATTTGGATGGTTTCTCTTGTTAGATCAAGCATGTGTTCGCTTATTGTATTTCAGATCGGGAAGTAAAATAAATAATTTGTTTGTTAAAATTTAATTCCCGATGCATAAAATAATACAATCGTTTATTTAATAAATTGCGCTTAGTAATTAAAAAAAAAAAAGTGAATTTAAAAAAAAAAACTTTTAATAAATTGTGCTTAGTAATTAAAAAAAAAAAACTTTACCCGCTGTTATGAGATCCTAAGAAATTGAAACTTTAATAGCTTAGTTTTATTAAAAACCTCAACAAATAATCAATATTATAGATACAAACAGTGATTTACCTTTTATTTCACGTGCCGCCTTTGATCAACTGGTGTCTAAATTTTTGTCAAGTCGTAAACCCAAGCAACAAAGGAAAGCAATAATTACCCAGAAAGACTATGATTTAATTATAAGTATTCTAAAAAATCCCAAAGACGTGTCTAATGGAACTGCAAAGGATTGTTTTTGGGCAAAAAATAATTTTTATCTACGTGATCTTGGAACACCTCACAACCCTATTATTCAGCTCATAAAAATAAAAAATGCAAAAGAAAGAACAGACCGCGTCATTTGCCTATTTCAGAATCTTTACAATGTTCTTGGTAAGATGCATGGTAGTTCACAGCAGCATTCTGATTCAAAAAAAACTTATGAGGCAGTAAGCAGACAATATGCGTATGTTTCTAAATTATTCGTGGAGTTGTATGTTGCATGGTGTACACAATATTGCACACATAGAAACTTTTCTGCACCCATAATTGGGAAAACCATCATTTCAAAGAAATTTTTACAACGAGTTCAAATTGATCTGGTTTCCTTTGAAAAATATCTGGATAAAGAGTACCGTTATATTGCACATCTTCGGGATCACTTTTTCCGGTTTTCCTGGACATGTCCATTACGCACTAAGGAGGCTTCAGAAGTTTCTGCATTCTTATTTTCAGTCTTTACTGTTTTTGGACCTTCTTGTATTTTGCAAAGCGATAATGGGCGTGAATTTACAGCTCAGGTTATTTATGAACTTGTTAGTTTATGGAAAAGAGTTCACATAATTAATGGGCATCCTCGCTACCCCCAATCGCAAGGACTAGTCGAAAATGCTAACAAGACTTTAAAAAACGCACTTTCTACATGGATGGAGGATAACCAGCAAAGAGATTGGAGCATCGGTCTTCCCATAGTTACATATGCTATGAATATTCATCATTCCAGGCCTACTAAGTATACTCCATACGAATTAGTTTTTGGTTAACATCCATTACAACATTTCAATATGGTCGAAGAATGGAAGCAACACAATATCAACATGAAGGAAGACTTATCAGAAAACATTGTTGAAAATGAGAGTGATATTGAAGATGTTAATAGCAGTGACGATATGTATCATACTGATCATTTTGATAATAATGAGCAAATTTCGACTCAACAATTTAGTAATAACTCTGTATTTCCAGAGATAATGGATATAGATAATGAAGGTATTTTGTGTGATAGTGATATTAATTTTATGAATAATAATAGGCAAAATTTAGTTCTTCAGCGAGGTAGTTGTGGTCCTATACATTTGAACACGGATAATGATATTAATAGAGGTAAAGTATAAGTTAAAAATTTTTTTTTTCAACAATTTTAAATTTTAACAACATATTTTAATTTAAAAAATGAGTTGTCTGATCCTGAAAGTGAAGTAAGAAATGTAGACAAAGAGGGTAGTCACAAAATAATGCAACAATCTATCTTTGATGATCAACAAACACGATTTGACAGTAATAGTAACATCACAGATAATCAAGAACCAATTCTGAGAGACAAGGTCGTTATAATTATATTATTTTTTTACAGTAATTATTGTGAAGTCCATTTTATTAATTTTAGCATTTTGATTTATTAATAGGAAAATGATAGACTTAATTCGTATAATTTTACGTCAAACAAAAAACGTCGTCTTCAAATTTTTCAAGATTCATCAAATAATCCAATTCACCAGCACAATATCTATCGACAAGCTGCGAATAGAAATCTTGAAGATTATCGTTCCAAAATGGAGCATCAAATGCGTACCAAATACAACATTCATGAGCGTAGTTATAAAGTTAGTGATCTTGTTAAAGTACAAATCGCTAAGATCGATCGTGGACCTGGTGATCATTGTGCACTACCATGTAAAGTGTTTTCTGTACTTCCCAATGATGTATATCGCCTTGTATGCCGATTTGATGTTCTTGAAAGTACATTTCCAGCCGGTGAAGTTTTACCCCTCGGACCAAGAGAATTTTCAGAGCTTGATGATCCTCCAACCAATACGACTGTTAGTGTAATCGAAGCCGCAAGATTACAATCCAATGCTATTGCTGGCAATAAAATATGTAATTGCAGAGGTGACTGTCTTACAACCAGATGTTCTTGCAGAAAGGCGAATGTTTTATGTGGGAGTGGGTGCCATCCAAAAAGTTTGAAATGCAAGCACAAGGCTTGAAAACTGAAGGATCAAATGATAATTCAATTTTTTTGTTTTTTCAAATTTGTATTTACAAAATCCATATTATATACTGGCATAAAATGCTATGTATAATCAGTCTATAACAATTATTATCACATATTGCTTTTTCTATTACAAAGGCTCCAAGTTTCTCTACATGTACTTCATTACTTAATTATCAAAAGTATTTGATATTTTTAATTGATAAAATT
>CAJVPZ010001838.1:0-13592 GCA_910592135.1 Racocetra fulgida | reverse complement strand
ATACTTACTTGATCGCTAGTACTTTTTGGTGCCTTGTGTGTGTTAATAAATATTTGGTTTATTTCTTTTAATGCTTATGACTCTAAACTAAATTGGCTGGTTGATATTAAGTCTCTCTCCTGGTCGTAACAACACCCAAAAGACTAATAAATAGGAAAGAATTTGCTTATATCAACGTTATGAAATCAGAGGGTTTTTTTAAAAATATGTAGAAAAAAAAAATAAGAATTTTCTACGGTTCAGACGTTTCTGATTCATGAGAAGCAAGAAAAGTTCGTTTTTTTTAAAAAAACTATGGTAAGGATGGTGCATGCATTGCCAGCAATAAACTTAATTACTTTTGGTGTCGTACGTACATACATATGTATGTATATACGAATGCATTCATGTTACGATTCATGTTGCGAAAATCTCATTATATAAAATACTGCCCATATGCATTATTTTGAAAACTCTATTTAAAAAATTAGCCTATTTATTCAAAACAACACCCATGGGCGTACTCTAAATAGTGTGCAGGTAGTCAAAATAGCGCGCAGATGCCCGCTATTCTGAGAATTTACAGTAGTTTGTTTAGCAATGTGTGATTTAATATTTTTATAAATAGTTGAAAGATAAATGCCTAGAATGTAGTATAAAAATTGATTGTAAAGAGGGTTAGAAGAGTTAAATATAAGACAAAGAAAGATATTAAGGATAGTAATTAGAGATGTATTTGTGATTTTAAGAAAACAAGTGAATTAGTGATTATATTGATTAGAGATTGTTAGATATTGATATTATTATTAGGGCAGAAAAGTAAGTGTAATATGCCTTCCAAATTAAAATAATGAGTATAATTTGATGCAGAATATAGATAAGGGTATCAAATATTTAAGTTTTCTATAGTTAGAAGATTGTTAATTAGAATTTGAATTCTTAGAGAATATTTAAATAAGTTATTATTAAAAGAATTTAAAATATCAAAACATAAAGTTCATTGTATATTGGATAAATCTTTAAATATTTTGAGTAAAGACTAAAAATATAGTTCTTGTATTATATAAATATTTTAATAAAAGTTTAGATTTTAAAAAAAATTAAGTAGTTTTCTATTGAAAGTAAATTGATAAGTTTATAAAATTATAAAAAATTCTAAGTATAGACTTGTTTGCTCCTTATTTAGCAAGCAGGTCTGTCTGATAGTGTAGGAAGTTAGAGTGTAATTTAATTGATAATCCATGAGTTAACAGAACAAAAATTTTTTTTTTTATATATAAATTTTACTATAAGCCTGAATCTGGAGCGGCTCCATCTAAAACTTTTTTTTTACTAAGTAAATCACTTTTGAGCTTGTAACAAAAGTTGTAAAGCTTATCAAGATGCATCTAATAGTAAAAGAATATTAAAATCAGCTTAGTAGTTCTTGAGAAATCTTTAAAAACTTCTTTTTTATATATAAAATTTCTTTAATAGGTGATTCTCCAGTCACCTAGTTCAAAATTTTTTTTTATATATAAATTTTACTATAAGTGCAAAAGTACAGCGCTCCTATCTAAAACTTTTTTTTTATTAATTAAATTACTCTTGGGCATATAACAAAAGTTGTAGATATATGAAAAAGAAGTTTTTTAATGATTTCTCAAGAACCACTAAGCCAATTTTAATATTCTTTTATTATTAAATGCATTTTGATGAGCTCTACAACTTTTGTTATATGCTCAAGAGTGATTTATTTAATAAAAAAAAGTTTTAGATAGGGGTGCTGCACTTTCACACTTATAGTAAAATTTATATATATAAAAAAAAATTTTGAACCAGATGACTGGAGAATCACCTATTAAAAAAAATTGATTTTTTTTAAAGAAATTTTATATGTGAAAAAAAGTTTTTTAAAGATTTCTCAAAAACTACCAAGCCAATTTTAATGTTCTTCTATTATTAAATGCATCTTGATAAGCTTTACAACTTTTGTTACAAGCCTAAGAGTAATTTATTTAGTAAAAAAAAAAGTTTTAGATAGAGCCGCTCCAAATTCAAGCTTATAATAAAATTTATATATAAAAAAAAAATTTTTGTTCTGTTGACTCATGGATTATCAATTAACTTTGTATAGAGTAAAAGTAAGATTTTTGATAGATTTAATTTGATTGATAGTAGAAAGAATGTCTTAGTTTTAGTTTTGTAGAGATTTAGTATTATAAGTTTGTTTTAAAGTTTTAATTGCTGTCTTATTATCTAAATAGATATATATATGAGTATTATTAGAATTACAAAAAGGTGAGAAGATCAGTTGAGTTAATAAAGAAGTTAATTGTAGGTAGATTTAAGTGAGACCAGATAGTTGAGATAGTATTATTTTGTATTAATTGAGTAAAATTCTTAAACCAGAGAGGTTGATGGCCCTGAGTAGATTTGCTAGTATATAAATAGATATTATTTTATGATAAGATAAATTTGTTATTTGATATTGTGATTTGCTCAATAAAATGTAAGTAATGGTTTCTTAAACTATTGATTGTAAAAATATGTGGATTTGAAGAGATTATATCATAAATTAAAAGGATGTTTTGAAGAAAGTTTGGATGATTAAGGTTTAAGGGTAGATTAGATAAAGTAATATTGTTTTTAGTTAATTAAGCAAATTGAAATATAAGTGTGAAGTTTTTAACTTTATGATTGTGAGTGATTAGTAGATCTGACGTTAAGTTAGAAGATCAGATTTTGGTTAACTATGATTTGATATGGATAAAACCAATATCTTTGAGAATTGAGTTTAGAGTTAAAAATAAGTTGAATATTTGCAGCACTAGCTTTTTGAACTAAATTACTAAAAGTTAGTAGATTGAAAATTATAGGATTGCTAAGAACAATATTATTTGTATTTTTAGCGAATGATAGTATTTTCTTTGTTTAAATAGTAAAAAGTCAAGATAGTTTAGTTTGAAGATTTTTATGAATAATAGATATTTGTAAGAGGTATTCAATAGAGGGCTGAAGTACAAAATTAAAGAGCAATGAAATCTGAAAGGATGTGAGTTTTTTATATCTGATTAAACAGAAAAAAATTTTAATTTTTTTAAGAATCATAACTAATGTTGATTTGGTTGAACCATTTTTATCAAAATAGATACTTAGATATCTAATGATGTCATTTGGTTTTCTAGATAAAATTGTTTGGTTGTTAAAGAGCAAAGAGGTTGATAAAGATTTGTATAATTTAGAATGAATATATAATAAGTCAGATTTGGTAAGATTTATATTTATATTGTTAATTTTATATAGTTCAGATATATTATTGAGAATATTTTGTATAGTTTCTAAATTTTCACAGAGCCATGTTGTATCATCTATATAGGCTAGTAGTGAAATTAAAATATTTTCAAAGGTGATATTAGTGATAATATCAAGACATGATTGAGATACAATTTTAAGCATTTTGTTTTAATATTTTTGATGAATAAAGATAAGTATTGGATTATAATAGATTTTCTATAGTAATAGAAAATAGGTTTCTTCTTGTTCAATTCCAGATTAAATATTAACTGAAGATGTAAACTCATAATCTGTAATGATTTTTACTTGTCTAGAGAAATGTAGTTCAGTAATAAGATTCATTTCTGCAAGAGGGATACTAATTCTTTTACAAGTGCTTTAAAGGCAAGATATATTAATTTTGTCAAAAGCTTTAGACATATCTTGAAAAAGAATTCAAGCTTCTTTGTTGTATAGTATATAATATTCAATAGTGTTATATAGAATTTGTATTGGGATATGTGTTGATGAATTCTTTGATGCAGCAAAATTAAAGTCTGATAAGAGGTAATTAGTAGAAATAATTTGATTAAGATGTTTGGTGAAGATTTTAGTAAAGGTTTTTTTGAAGGGTTCAAGTATAGATATTGGTCGAACTTGATTGAGAATAAAATCACAATTAGACTTTTTTGGAATAAGAAAGATGTTTGAGGACTTCCAGTCTGTAGAAACTTCTTGAAATTGAAAGCATTTGTTAAAGAAATATTTAAAGAGTATTTGTGTTTTAAAACTAATATATTTAATATGTTTATAGCAGATTTCAGTAAATATTTTATTATTAATAATATTAATATTACTATTATTTCTATTCTTATTATTAATTTAATATTTATTTTTCTAGACATCTATATAGTAATCTTTTTTGTCTATAGTATATTGCTTTTGATAAGTATAACCTATGATTAAATGTTAATATAAATGCTGTTGATGATGTAGAAGTTAAATTTTATCAATATTTTATAAACTCTGATAAACTTAACAGAAGAAATATATTATACTTAACCTCTGTATTATATCAGCTTAATTACATGAAATCCTATCTTCTAATTGGATAATTTTTAAGAAACTAAAACTATCTTAAACAGGAAAATTTGAAAATTAAACAATTAATTGTTAGGATGTTCTATAGAATAGATAGACAAACTCCACAAGCTTTGCAAATCTGCTATTAAAAATTAATAATTACTAATCATTAATGAAGTATATTTCTTATATTGCTTATTTATTCTATAGAATATCTAATTGTTATATTAAAGTGGTGATGTCATATAGCCATTATAGGGCATATATTCAAATTCTGTCTATGAACTGTTAATCTATTGACAGGTTATAATAATGGCATAGACACTATAACAACTACTGTATTTTGTATAATAATGCTCACCTGCACGTTATTTTAAATATATGCATGTTAATTAGAGTACACATATAGATATTATTTTGAAACAAGTTATGATTTTTTGATAAATCTAATTTTTTAAATAATGTCAATATGCATTATATATAAATAATTATACAGTAGCAAGTTGCTTTTACTAGAGTTAATATTACTTGCATAATAGCAGTACTTGAAAATAGCATTAACTTTATTGAAAAAAAATAGAAATCAATATTTTTTTCATTTACCATTATTATATACTTAGATAATTACTTGACGGGATATATCACATATTGATACTAAAAATTAGTATAAAAAAGTAATCATTGAAGGGAAAAGTAATCAGTTAAATGCAAATTCATCATGTAAATTTATCTAGCTAGCAAGTTTATAATTACCTCTTTTCTTTTTTAGGTTTTTATTTCTGATTTATACAAAAAATTCTTTATTTATTACAAAATAGAAAGTTTTACATTATGATTTTATCAATTAATTTATAAAGAATATAATATAATTTAGAAAATATATAGATCACTAAATTGATATAAATAAATTGAATTTAATGAAAGATTTAAGAGTACAATAACTATTAAAATTGCATTCTATCTAAACTAATAATTCGATATGATGAGCAGCGAAATACCAATTATTGACAAAGAAATATTCTTATTTAAATAATTTATATATTTTGTAAAAAATCAAGTAAAAACTAAAAAAAGTACAAAATATTTCATAAATCTAGGTAAGAGACTAATTAAAAAGCTAAAAAAAATAAAAAATTTATAGTATGATCTAACATATATACTGCATATAATATAGTATATACATAATGATAATTATTGTATCTTGTATTCAAAATAAGTCAACTGATTATAATAAATTCTAAATAGGTTCGGTAGTCTAGAAATATTCAATAAGCTTGTTGATTATTATTTAATCAGCTTATAAAATTGATCATCAATTAGTTGTAATTATTAGTGAATCAAATTCTCTAAAAGAATAATAATTTTTATTTTTTTTTAAATATTAATGGTGAAACTATGTCTCTGTCTTTATTAAATTTAATTTAACTCTCTTACAAAGTAAAGAATATACAGCTCTTTTACAAAGAAAAGAGAATATAACTCTTATACAAAAAAATGAATAAATTTAAACTTCATATTCTAAGATAGCAAGAAAAGAAACTTAGACTAATTTATTTGCGATTTAAATCAAAGAATAGTAATTTTTATAGCAAGAAAGCAAATAATAATTTTATATAGGGGGTGTGCATTATTTAGGAATATGTATAGGTGTTATTTTAAAACTATGTATATTATTTTAAGGAGCATGATTTTTTAATTAATGCGCATGAGCATTATTACATAAAAATACAGTATTTGTTTTATACAAATAACAAATAGTTTTATAGTATTAACAAATTTAATTAAGGCAAAATTTATTTAACACCTAGGTGATTTACTCACCCCCTATAAAAAATATTAAATATATCATATGATTCAGTTGTACGGTTGCACAATCATGTGTATCGTGTAATATATATTGTTAGTATATGAGAGTAAAAGATAGTATATAGTACAAATCATACAATAACCAAAATAATATAAATGGAAATCAAAAGCGAAAGGTTAGTCTTTTGAACTAGAAAAATAATAAGAGTAAAGTGAAAAACAAAGAAACTTATCTGCGACGCAAAATTTATCTCCAACGCGATAATAGAGATCATCCAAATGAAATAAACATGCTGACAAATAATCGTGTAGTATTGTATATATGCGTGTGTAGGATAATGATAATGTATACAATGTAACTAAAATAGAAAAAAATTTGTTGCTTTATTTGTTTTGATCGATCGCATGAAAATAGTAGAACGTACGTACATATGTATATAATCTAGTAAAGGAGTATTGACAATTGTCTGTAGAAAAGTTAGATAGTAATTAAAGAGATGAAATTAAGAACAAAAAAAAGAAGTGTGTAACAGTTTTAAGAATTTTTACCTTGCCTTATTTGTTACATAGTTTATTTTAATTTTTTCGTGTTTGTCTGTTTAACAATTTTTTTATAAAACAGGTTCGATTCTATTGTTGTTTATTTTTCATACTCTTGAGCACAAAGACTATACCACCAGAATCAACTTGTAAATTCTTTTTTCAATTCTATATTCTTAAAATTAATATTTTATCATCTCGATATTCATTTTTTCTTTTTTAAAGCCCAGTTCTATCGTCAACATTTGTCAGTTGTACTCTAGGCTTTAACCACCTGAATTATCTTGTAGGTTCTTTGTTTTCAATCCTATTTATTCTTGAATTGCTATTTCGGTATCTAGATATTTCAAAAAAAATTTTTTTTTTTTAAATAGGCTTGATTCTATCTTCATTGATCTTCAACCATATACCGGTACTGTACGAATAAAGCAAGTCAGTTATATCATCGTTGTTTATCAGAGATACATACTTTTGGCTCTAGAGATTCAATCTTTTGTGTTCTAAAGATTCAATCACCTGAATTACTTTGTAAGTTCTTTCTTTCAATTTTACATGTTCTTAAATCGCTATTTCAGTATTTTATTTTTCTAAATTTTTTTAATCAAATTTAATTCTATAGTCATTAATATTCAACTAATACAAAGATCACATCATATTTTTGAATTCCAAAGATTTTACAAAAACCATTTCATAAGTTTTTTTTTTAATTTTATGTGCTTTTAAAATTGATATTCTAATGTATTAACCTTTAATTTTTTTTTCCAGCAAGTCTGATTTCATTGTTGCCATTCTTCAACTATATTATTAGGTGATCCTATTTATCATTATATTTAGGAATTTGTTAGTCTTTTTCTGAGATTACGTCTTCCGAAACTGCATCTAAAGACAATAATTTGGTTGAATCTCCTTTGAATAGTGCTTCAGAAAACACACTTGCAGATAATGATGAAGAGTTAGTTAGCACCAATAGTGCATCATTTATTCGAAATGTTTTAGGTTTAGAATTTGAAATCTATGATGGTGATTTGCTCTTAATCACCACTCCAATTGAGATTGAGGTGGGTACTCGGTTTGTTTCCATGTCAGTTGCAGTTCATTATATAAAGCAATATGCTTTACAGAACCATTTTTCCATTTTTAAACACAAATATGAAACATTCTCAGATGGCAATTGCAGAAAAAGAGTTTTTAAATGTAATAGGGGTGGAAGATATAATAAGTGGCTTTCAAGACCAACACTAGGAAAGCAAAAAAACAAAAGAAGTAAAAAGCAAGGATGCACGTAGCAAGTAAATATAACACGATCATCAAACTCTTTAATAGCAACTGTAACATTGTTTAATAATGAACATAATCATCAAATTAATGTTAAAACTATGAAGTTCGCTGCTGCTTACAAAAGGTTTTCTCAAGAAATTATAAAACAAATCGAGTATTATGTTATATATAATTGGTGTGATATAACAACAATTAGGAATCTTCTTCAGTCGAAGTATTTGGATCATATCTTTCTTACTCAAAATCTTGGAAATACTATTTAAAAAATCAAGCGGGAAAAAGAGATAAACTTAAGTGATGTATCATCTTTATTGACCAAACTTTTAGAGTTTCAAGCTAATAATACACAATGGTTTGTAAAACCATTAATAGATGATAATCATCTAATTGGTATTTTTTGGATGTCTCTCAAACAATGCGAAAGATGGTCTAAGTTTATAACATAATTATTTATGACAATACCGCCCGAACCAATAAATATAACTACCCATTAAGTTTTTTTATCTTAATTGACAATCATAACAGAAATAGGTTAGCAGCACAAGCATTTATACAGGATGAAAGACAAGAATCATATGAATGGTTGCTTCAATATTGTTTAGAAGCATGTAAGATTCCTTCATTAACGTTTGTTAGTTTGTTACAGACACAGACCCTGCAATGGTTGTGGCAATTTCTATCATATTTCTCAAAACTCGCTATATGCAATGCTTATATCACCTTTATCAAAATATTTCAAAGAACCTTCGTTCATGTTTAGGATCATTTTACCATGATTTCTTTAAGGATTTTAAAAATATTCAGTGTTCTCACTGTGAAGAAGTATTTGAATGGAGAATTCAAGGTCTAATTGAAAAATACAAAGCAGGCGAAAAATATATAACAATGTTATTAGATCGAAAATATACATGGGTAAAATGCTTCACATCTCACTGCTTTATAGCAGAAACACAATCAACACAATGTGTCAAATCAGAGAATGGATTAATTAAAAAGGCTATACAGTCAAGCTCTTCTTTTTTGGAAGTTCAAGAAGCTCTAAAAAATCGATTTGAATTTGAGTCGATTAATAATTGCTATTCAATTTGGAAATCATCAACATTACAGTATATTCAACCATTTATTATACAAACATTTTTTACCAGTATTGATCATATAATGAAAAAATTCTTTACTCAACCAATTCATGATGTACATTATAAGCAAATGTGTCAATCCATATGTTATCTTGCATGTTAAGTATCTATATCAGAAATTTTATTATCTGATGATGATTTGTTTAAACCATTTTTTGAAAAAGAACCAGATGATAATTTAGATATTCCACTTGAAGCAGATGAAGATCAAGAACTTAATTTACAATCTTTAATTTCAATAGTTAACCACAATGAGATTTTAGAAATTTGAAAAGTTTCTCACTATAATCATCCAAAATGCTATCAATATGTAATTTTGCTCAACAATGGTGAATATTTGTGCACGTGCTTTATGCTTATCACACATAGAGTTATATGTTGACATTTTTTAAAAATTTTTACAGTATTTACTAAAGCGTATTTTTATTTAAAATTAATTTCTAACCATTGGTACAAGGATGAATATTTTGATTTGGGTGAGAACTACTCTAATGAAATGGCAGTAAGTGACTCTAATCATAGTAATACACCAATTATTTCAGAATTTACTTGCAAATATACTATAGCTGATCTTTTAGAAAAGTGCTATAAACAAATATCAAAAAGCTGATTGAAATATGGTGCTCTAATAGATGAAGCTAAAAAGGCAATCCAATATGCAATACAGGATGGGTGTGATGATTTAATGCAATTTTTGAAAGAATTTAATAAATAAAAAGAGGATCAACAGATTCAAGCCAAATTAATCAGACAGCAAGAATTATTGAATATTTGGAAAATTACTACAAATGGCAATTAGATTATCTGTAATACAAATAAGATTTTACTCGATTCAATGCAAGTTTTAGATCTAGTAAAGCATAACCAAAGGGAAGGCCATCATCAAAACAGTTAAAATCGTCTATTAAACAACCTAAAAGTAACAGTAAATCAAAATCGAATGTGTTAAACATATCCAATAATGATGGGGTCGTAAATATAGATTATGTGATGAAGGTGGACATTATCATAATATATGTTCTGCTGCATAAGGGTGAGTGAATAAGAAGTATATATAAAAACAATAAGGTCAATGATAGATAGTTTAGTTTAAATTTGTAGCAATTTTCTGCATGTTTCTTGTATAACACATTGAGATAAGTATAAAATTAATATATATTGCTTTTATATATTATGAACATTTGAGAATTATTTTTAAGTTTTTAATGGGTCAAATATTGGAGTGGTATTATGATATTTTAATTCTTTAATTCATGTATAAGTTTCTTGATATATATTATTGGGTATGTATTTTTTCTTAAGTTTGTATTTTTTTTACTGCCATATTTTCTTAATATTTTACCAATTATATATTAATAACAAGATCAAAACTATGAAAAAATAATTAAAAGATAAGTATTTTTTGGTTTGATTGCTATATTCTAATCGTTACTTTTACTCAATTTAGTCACGATCATTAATTTATCTAAAACTTTGTATTTATGAGCTATTTTCGATCGCTATACTCTAGAAATCTGCATTTTAATATTAAATAGATAAGGTAATAAGTATTTAGAATCGATTCACAACCTGTGAATGAAAATTGATTTGTCAAAATATACTGAATTAATTTTGAATATTAAAAATTATTTAATTTGAAGAAAGGTATGTATCATAATTTTCCAATAAAATTGAAAGAACTTACTCTTTTAATTATTTTTTTTTACTTATATTTATATTCTATGCAGTACATTAATATATTAATAAGACTATCTATAACACAATATATATTATGTATTATATACGTCCCAATAAGGCTTTACTTATTTTCATGAGTAATACAACCCAAAAGAGAAAATCTGATTTTGTAAATAAACTAAGTGTGTGAAATGAAAATTTAGGGTTAGGGCCTTAAAGTTAGAACTCATTATATGTAAATTTCATTCATGACATTTTTAATTAGTGCTCCAAGATCGATTTAAACACTAGTTTTTGAGTATTTTCGCTTTTTTCTTCTTCGGATCTGTATATATAAATACACACCCTCGAAATGAACAATATTATCTTCAAAACTAAATATTACTTTACAAGTCTGATTTAATAAAGTTTTATTTTTTTTTAAGGTTTCCTTTGGGACCGAGCTTTATTGATGTTTAACTGTTGACCATGTGGGTCTTACATTTAGTATTACAATGAGAGTACAACTAGCCACACGTACAACTTTTGGTTGTCTATTTAAGTAGTCCACCCAAAGGTTCTATACTAGATGCCATGCCTATAATCCAACTAGGGGATTATCTATTTAAACCCTCTGATCGTATATACCCACCAATTATTCTAAGCCAGGTACCTTTATACCGAAGTGCCCCACTCACTTATCTGAGTTTGGTTACCCCACTGGTTTCTCCAAGATCTCTACAAGTGGACATAGTGGCTGCCTCTCTAATTCTTCTATGTCCCATACATTTCCAAATTAGGTTTAGAGAACCTGTCTGCTATGGCTAAGACCAACACTAGCGGTCAGGGCTAATTATTAAACTGCACAATTCCTGGTTCCCCTGCCCATACAAGGTTCATTTCAATCCTAATACCTATATCTACCTTTCTTCTGGTCCTTATACCGATCCCTTCCAAACTTCCAAACCAGTTAGCCCGGATAGGTTGGTATATCTAGACTTTAAGTGTCTGATGATTCCCTTCTTTTGGTTTCTAATTCTGCAGCATAGGACCTTTTTCTCCGATACGACTCCGGCGACCAGGTTGGTGAACCCTTCTTGCCCCAGGGTTATTTGTTTGGTTCTTCAGTCTCTGGTTTTTGAGCTTATGGCTTCTGCAATATCATCAAAGATCTTCACTACTTCCTTGCTCGAGTCTTTCTAAATGGGTTTCAATTATTTTAGTTCCTTGGCTTTGTCTGTATGATGTCACACAACTTCATCCGAAAGCTCCCATTCAAGATGGTAGTACCAAGGTTACAGGTAGTACACTCAACCGATCGTCGAATAAATGTTACTGAAACAAATCTTATTTTTCAAAATCGTCATCAGTAGGATTTGAACTCTAGACCTGCCATTTAGAGAGGTGACAACTTACCAACTTCACTAAGTCGCCACACCTGGTAAAGATTTATTTAATTTGTTAAATTTTATAATTAAAGTGTAAAAATCAAAATTTTAATATTAAAAATTATAGGGGTGAGAAATATCAAATATCACCTTGGGTGATAGATAAATTCGTCCTATTTATATAATCTATAAATGAAGTAAAATTAGATTTGAAAAATTATTGCATCAAAGCAAACTGTTTATTATTGTAGGAGTTAAATAAATGAAATTAAAGAAAAAAATGAATTAACATATAATTATTAGATACTATAATTTGTTATAATGTAATTAATATAATGAAATTAATATAAAGTCTAATATAAAAAATACCATATTCATCCAAGGTAAAGTTTGTCAAAAAAAAATACTAATACTTAATAATTTTATAATTAAAAGCTTTTGGTATTGCTTTATCGTTTATATTACTTTATTGCTATATTTGATTAAAAATTTTATAACTTTATTTATAACCTAAAAATTTTAATTCATGTTTTGCTTAATATGATCTGCATTATATCCAAATATAAAAAATCTTCTATTAAGTAACAGATCATCAATTAAACAGAATAAAATGACAATAAAATTTAAACTTTAAAAATTAATTTCTCAATAACTATCTTATTAAATTGAATCAAAATTTTTGTTATTAGTATAAAAATTATTAAACTTTAATATACCAAATAATTAGAATTTTTAAATATAATTTTGGGTTTTTATTAATTTTTAATTGAACCCAATTAATTTTTTAATTTTTTATAGTATAAAAAATAATTTAAAACTTTAGTTCTCATTTAAAATTTTTTCTAGTAATTGAAAAATTATCAAAAAAAATACACTATTTAAGCTAATTATTTACTAAGTTTTTAAAAAGTTTCAAGACTATAACATCTTGCTATAAGTTGATGTAGTTTAATAAAACTTTTGTTCAACACTATACTATATAATAATTATTTTACAATTTATAAACAGCAATAGCAACTGGCCTATACTTTTTTTAAATAAAAAAAATAGTATAAATATAATATAATACTCCAAGACTTAAAAATATATATAAACAAACTTTTTTTTTGAGGCCTTGCTCATATCTTTATTAATAATTTTATTGAGTAATAGTAATCACTAGTTGAATAATCAACTAATGTGAATATTACTACAATTCGTAAAAATATAAATAAAATAAAACTATATAGCAAAAATAAAAGCTCAGACTAATTTATCTGCAACCTAAACCTATTAGAGTAGTTCTTGGCTCATCTAGATTATAATAAAGGAAATATAATTAATTGAAGTACTATATTTGATCCAATAAACAGACCAAGTATTGAATTTCCTTCTAGCCTAGCCAACAGGTAGACAGGTATTAGGATTGAAATGAACCTTGTATGGGCAGGGGAACCAGGAATTGTGCAGTTTAATAATTAGCCCTGACCGC